>CABFWB010000981.1:102561-120411 GCA_902151455.1 Timema bartmani
TTTTTTTTTTTTTTTTTTAACTTTGAATTGTAATTTGTTAGTTCTCATGCTGATTATTGGGGGTCTAACCCTACCATAATTATAGAAAAAACTTAACAACTAGACCCCAAACCATTAATTAAAACTTAACTTAATGTATGAATGTATTTTAGCAAAAAATGTTAGCATTTAGTTACTTTTTCTATTATTTTGTTATATACCTCTTAGGTTCATTTTCTTCTTATTTTTTCTTTCGAGATTCAGATTTGAATTTGAGATTAGGGTTTCAAAAGTAAAATTAAGATTTGGTTTTGTAAAATAGTGGATTTGACCCATCTCTAACTATTCTATTGTTTAAAACTATAAATATATGTGATAAGAGCGTAACATGAGAAACCGTTCTTGTCTCCTTCATTGATCAACTTGCTTGAATATTAATTTATAATTTGGGGTCAGGATTGAGTGAGGATTGAAGATTATGTGCGTGTGTACGACTATGCGCTACTGTTATCAGCATGTTCAACAGCAATAGCACTTATAATTTTGAGTCTATTAGCATTAATTATATGTATGGTTGTACCCAATCACTCTATTCACATTCTTTCCCCAACACGATCAAAATAAAACTAATTGTATTTACATAATAGGGGTGTGCGAAGTTTCAAAACTTCGACTTGGCTTCAAAAAAATTTCAACTTCGAATTTACTTCGAGAAAAATTTGGCTTCTACAATTACAAAGCTTTTCCAATAAAACTTTTGAAAATTAAAATACATGTGAAAAAACTTAAAGCAATTGATTTGAATGCTGTGATAGTAACTTAATTTTTTCAAATTAGAATGAAATATTACAAACAGTTTTGCAATAAAACATTTTCTAGATGATTTTAGGGTGTAAAGTAATATAAATAACTATATATAATATTTTTAAAACAAAAAGTAATTAACAAAAAATGTACCAAGAACTTTGATTTGGCTTCAATAATATTTAATATATTTGATTTGAATTTTATTTGAATTTAAAAAATGTACTTTGCACACCCCTTATTACATAGTATTGAAAATATTATAAATTTACTAATAATATTTGTTAGATATTATCAAAGAGCTCCTTTTTACTTGTTACTAAGGATTTCCGATACTTGATTTCAGCTTTGTAAAAAACATACTACCCTGTAACATGTAATATTGGCTTCTAAAAAAGTAGCTCTTATTTCTTATGAAATGATTTCGACCGGCAAAAGTTCTTGATACTTTTTTGTTTTTACCCGTATATATTTGACTAAACCATTATTTTTTGATGTGATGTTTGTATTATAATTTACGGTTTTATTAGTTTATTTATGTACATTATGCATGTTAATTTTTGTCAAACTGAAACTTAATATAATGGGTAGTTGCCTAAATATTATTTTTAGATATTTTTAAATTTCAAATTAGGAGGAAAAGCCAGCATACCTACCCCAGTGATACTTAGAATATTTAACAAGCTCAGCATGTGTGCTAAATTTGTCAGATTCCTCAATCTGTGTCCTGGCTATCCCTTTGGTATATTTAATATGATTTAATATTGATTTCAGGCAATGAGCTCCTTTATTACTATGTTTGTATAAAATATATCATTTTTATCATAATTCTTTAATAAAACAAACATTTACAAACACACTTGTCTTGCTATCTAAGTTGTCATGTTTGCCGTAAACCGGATTTCCAGTGACAGGTGAAGTCACTCTGTGAATCCAGGCAGGGTTTATTGGGGATAGTTTGCCACACATGAGTTATCACTTTGGTTTTTTCTTCCCATCCACGCTATTTAGGTTATATTTCCTCACATTAACCCCTCCATACCTACTCCACAGATTAAATTGCTCAACAACACCTTGTATTTATATTATTAATTAATGTATAAAATAAAAAAAAAAGCTTTTGTAACTTATGCTTGGCTGCCTGAGTTTATCAATCACTTATCTCAAGTTGATTGCAAATAATAATATTTTAATTCAATGAAAGGTGTTACTATCAATCAGTGATAAGATTATGCGGTGAATTCTCGTTATTTCAAACTTCACTTTGCACCTAACAAATGTTTTCTCCTCTTGCATTATGTCCTATTACATAATATATTTATGAGGTTGCTACAGTAGCTGAATAAAATGTTAAGGGGCTATTAGTATATTCGACACTCAGCCGGAAGACCAGTGTGTTGATCCCTGGTGGGGTGTAATTGGGATGTTTTTCCCGAATGTGGTTTCTCACCTCTGTGGGTAGATACAGGTGCATTCATTTAAATTAATCTGCTCATAATTTATCAGATTAAGTTGCAGATAACCAGAAATAGCATTAAGTAGGATTTCAACGCTCCCAGAAAACCTGGAGATCTGAGAAAATACAGGGTATTTCATAGAAAAAAAAATAGAGAAAATACTGTAGTGCTTGCAAATCTGAGAATTTAACTGCAAGATTTAAATATTTGGCCTTTTAATAGAAGAAAAAGAGAACGTTGATTTGAACACTGTTTATCCTTCCCGTCCTATATCTCCAATGAAACATTAGGTTGTGTTATGATTGTATTTCCCCATCAAATTATCCTATTATAAACACTTATGACATGATTTCACACTAGGTCTATATTATGAAAAATGAAATTTTATTCCTTTATACTAGGGTCAGAAATTTTCGGGCTCCGATTAATTTACAAACGTTCTACGACCACCACATCGTCTTTCCACTCTACTTTTTTTTTTATATGTATATATATATATATATATATATATATATAAAATATGTATTATATATATTATATGTATATATAAAGCGTATAACCCGAACGGGTAGTAAGACGCGGTGCTGAATTATTATATGTATATATACTTATATTTATATCTTAAAATCCACCTTTCTCGAACACAAATGTTTCTAACCTTATAGAAAAAAATAATATAGAATGTATAAAACATATTTTCTTTTTATTATTTCATTTTCTTATAAAATTACTAATTATTATGAAAATGTTGGAAACAAAGTATGTCGGAAAAAGACCTCAAGGTAGGTCAAGAAAGAGATGGGAGGAGCAGGTGACAGAAAGTGTTCTAGTGAGAGGAGAAGAATGGAGGCATTTTACTAAACTCACCCGGCCACAGGCTGGAAACAATTGATGATGATGAAGATTATGACTACCAATAATGTATGATAAATATATTTTGGTCACACTCAATTATTATTTTAAAATACTTGACATATTTGTGAGCTTAAAAGATTCAAAGATCAACTTTTAGTAACACTCTAGGTTTCTTACACACTCGACTGGAAATTGCCGTGAGATTGACCAGTTTCCTACTCCTGCTCTAAAGAACTCTATAGTGTCTGTAAAAATGGGAATTCCTCATGGCAAACCTGGAAAAGAAGAGAATTTTATATTAAGAAAATGGTGGTAACCTTGATTAAAGTGTTGCGATCAAAATATAATAGGTCCAACTAAATATTATTAACAACCTAAACTTATGGTGAGGAACCAGTGACTGTAATAAAACAACCTTATTACAGTAGGCTGTAATCGAACTCTAGTCTCATGGTTCAAAACCAGACTTATACTATTTGTCCAACAAACCCTTTGATAAAAAAAATCTATTTTATTTCTAATGCCAACACTACTTACTTAATACAGTGGTGCCAAATCTCCTGACTTTCTTATAATGTACGAAAATATAACCTCTTTTGCAATTTTATTCAATCATTGACTATTTTACTAATTTAAAAAAATGACCCAATATGATCATTGAACTTTTAAAGTTTACTGCCTAGCTCAATACTTTGTAAATTAAATACCATTATTTATAATATGAGCTGTGTTCTTAAAGATGAAATATAAAAAAAAAAAGTTGTTGATAATCTAGTTTTTGCTACATTTTGTACAAAGGTGAAAAGAAATTAAGGCCCATTTCATGTGTAATTTTGTGTATTCAGACAGTTTCGCTAATGTTACTATTGTGAATTATTAACCTTTTTTACCCCTTTCAAATGTTGAAATCTATCCTAATAGCAAACAGGGAAACTGGGAAATATAATACAATTAATTAATTTAAGATCAAACTCTTGACGTCCCAGATCCACGTAATCCATTCCAATTGCGTTTATCAATCCACGGGGAAGTCACATTTGAAATATCACTGTCAATGCACCTTTCCAGATCCGTCCTGGTTTCTAGAGTTTATTAAAAGTAAACAGAAGGATCAGGGAGGTGGATTTTAAGGAACTACATCCAATTTGGGTCATGAAATCACATTTTCAAAACCAAACCCTGTTCTTACATCTTGAGTCAAGTATTTAAATAACTCACTAGAACTTACAAATATATTTTGAGTTTGTGTAAAATTGAAGTTAAGCAGTTGAAAATTTCTATAGATTATTTGTAATGAAAAGAAATTATTCTAGGAAGCCGAAAATCTCGATTGGCCCAATTTGATAAGATCATTTTGGCAGCTTTTTATTAAATAGACTACTAATTTTTAACAGTTAAGTAATTTAGGAATGGGGCTCAATAATTTAACAAGCCACTAAACCAGAGACAATACTGGAAGATATTTTTGTAATTCTTTTAAAAACCTTGATACAATTGATTTCAAAATCATACCAATTTCAAACAGGTTATAAAACTTGAAATAGTTTTGTTTTAATAGTATAGGTAACCTTAATGTTTTCTATTAAAAATAACACACTTTTAATAAAAAGTAAAAGATTGTTAATCCCCAACGCTATGATCAAGTAGATAGATACCAACTCATTTTAAAAATGTTTTGTGTCATGATTTAAATTAGAATTGACTATTGAATTGTAACTATACTTTTAACTACAGGCTGGTCACAGTCAGTAAATTTAGGGGAATGTCAAAATAAATGTGTAATCAATCAGGGAAATGGTATATTGGTCTCTTTACAGAAGAGCAAAAATTAATTTCTTCATTGCATTGTATTCAAACACTGTTTTTATCAAATTTGATGTATATTTATGTTTTAGTGGATTTCGCAAATAGTTATCTATAAAAAATTAAGTATTTTACTAAACATTGAATAGAGGATAGAGGGGCAAGACCTACACACTTACCAGAAAATTGAAGGCTTCAAAGTTCACCATTAAAAACAAAATTACTAAATTTTTGAGGTCCCCAGTCCCCTTCATCAGAAAAGAGTAAAATACACACAATTTTTAATTTAATACAGATGTTTGGCGCAATTTTTCCTTTGTTTAAATAAAGTATCAATTTGATTAATATGTCTGAATTTCAATATGAATTTGATTTGATGAAAAGTCAGTGAATTCTCTTTCTGAGATTGTGTGACCGACCACCCGATACTAATTGAAAATTCAATTATACCATTAAAAATAATGTACAAGCTTTTTAAATCGAGTGTATATAAGAATTTAAATTGACTGAATATTGAGGATAAAGGAATAAGTTGTTTACTCTTTGTACATATATTTGAAAGAAGGAAAAAGTTGTGGCAAAACCAATGTTTTGTAGACAATTGTAAATAGATGACTGACGTTAGCAATATAATGATGATTGTAATAATTGTATGGAGTCAAGTCCAATGGTCACAAAGTCCAGTTAGCTTTTTAAGTAAAAAATACAAACTGATGTTAACATTTCTGAGTATTGTATACTCTTGATTATTCATGCAAGGGTGATCTGTTTTGTAGATTATCCATCCAGAACTAGTTACCATACATACTAACATGGGTTCAGAGCAAATTGTAAAGTTCTGCAAGGTAACTTTTGACCTTGCAGTCTAATAAACATCATGAACTATTTGTCTAAATAAACTTGTTTTATTAAGAAGTGTTATTTTGGAATGTTAGTGGAGATTAAATTTATTAACGGGCTTATCTATGTTTTTTGAACATTCGTCCAAACTCCTCCCTTTTATTAGCCTGGTTAATCAAAAGTCTACTCTTTAATATAGGTATTGGTTTTGTAAAACTATATTTGTGTACTTAGGGAGCATAAATTAATTACTTAATGTACTTTGATCACATTTCTGATCCCCCTTCTACCTCTTTCAGATCCTCTCAAACATCTCACTCACACACCTTACTTACTCTATGGCATTAGAACCTCGAATGTTTACTGCCGCACTTAACAAAAGTACGCCACCTATCCCTATCTTGAGCTAGTTCTATCCAGCCCCCCTCATTACACCTTATTTCTTTCAGGTCCATTCTAATGTTATCTTCCTATCTGCGTCTAGGTCTTCTCAGTGGTCTCTTCCCATTGGGTTTGCCAGTCAATAACCTGAATACAGTTCTAAATTATCCTATTCGCGCTGCATGTCTTGCCCATCATAATCTACGAGACTTGAATATCCTAACAATGTCTTGTGATGAGTACAGAGTGTGTAACTCCTCATTATGTAACCAATACAGAATATGTAACTCCTCATTATGTAACCACCTCCACTCACTAGTAGTTTCATCCCTTTTTGGACAAAATATCTTCCTAACCACCTTGTTTTCATAAACCCTAGTTATTATCTTGTATATTCTGAATTTTATATTTCTTGATGGCAGGCGAAATGTCAACAACTTATTGACCCAGTAATAGCATGCATTTCCTGACTATTCTTTTCCTAATTGCCACACTAATATCGTTATTGCTAGTTACAATTATTCTTAAATATTTAAAATTAACCATCCATGTCAAATGATATGTTGCTCACAGCATTCTTTAAATTATTGTCCTCAATCTGTGCTTTCTATGTAATCATATACTTAGTATATTCAGTGTTCACTTCTACACCTATTTCTTTACTAGCCTCCTTACACCTACTTATTTAAAATACAGCACTAATATTTATTTGTAACATTTAAATCTCACCATTTGCAGAATATGTGTGACTCATTGCAAGACCATTTGGCTCTTTCTAAAAATAAGTACTGTACTACAAATCAAACTAGTTTAACTCGAAGAGCGGCTATGCTCATTTTTATCAAATAATTAGGAATGCTATACTACATTGACTTTAATCCCCCCTCCCTATCCCTAAAATACCATTTCATGTTACATTTCAATTTTCATAGGAAGAGCTTTATGTAACATTTAGAAAGTTGACTAAATCTACTTTCACACATTCTTATGTTGGGTCATGTGATTTACAGCCGTTGCTTTTGATGATGGATATTATCAATACTTTTAAAATAACACCATTAATAAAATACGTTATCAATTTTGGCTGTACAAAATATGTATTATCTAAAAGGTCTTTTACATGAAAATTTAGCTGTAACTCACCTCCAGTCGGCATTAGGTAATTAATGAGCTCTCTTTAGACATAAAAAATTAAATGTTTTTGCAGTCACTGTTATATAATTTATTCCTAATAGAACGAAAAGGTTGTGTGTGTATATTAAGGACGGGAAATTAGTGTATATTTTTTAAAACATCTACTCCACACTCATTTTTTGTAAGTGTATCTATCTATAGGTTCACTGGATCCCAAGACCTGAAAAGGAGTACAATTAATGTTAAAGGAAAGAAAATGCTGCTCAAAAAAAAACATTTATTTTAATAAATGCTTTGTCCAATGTGTAAAAAGGTATTTTTCATTAGTGACCTCAATTGCACCATCACTAATTTTGTAAGGCTTTAAAGATTGTATAGTTAGGAGGATGCAGTGGGATGTCGTGGGTCATAAGGGTTATTGGAAGCTCACTAAGCAATATTTTTGAGTCATCATCGAAAATGGTGTTCATGTATAAAAAATATTTTTAAATTAAACATACAAGTTTATAGAGTTCTTCTTGGTTATACTATCAATAATTTTTAACTAGCTAAACATTTTTTGTAAGTAATTATGATTTTTTTTAATCTCCCATTTTTTCATATTTACACAGCTTTTTTTCTTTTCAAAATGAAAGTTTACCCAATAGCTATTGGGGGTATTTAATGGGCACTTTCTTAACCAATTGTTTATACTTGTTCTTGACTTACAAACTGGCTTAATTCAGTCTGCTGGCCATAAATTCATCACTGTGAAATAAGAAGCCACAATTTTACCAGTTTGCAAACATTTTCAAAATCAAATGTACAGAACCAGCAAAGCTTAGAAGAGCAAAATTATCTTTAGGTTACAAATATAGTTGTAACAAGTATCATATTTGTGAATTACTTTTGGAAATGAAAATCAAACCTGGGACCCTTACTCTACTACCAAGGTATCCAGGATTATTATTATTAATAATAATAATAATAATAATAATAATAATAATAATAATAATAATAGCCTTTATTTATCTGGCGAAGTTAAGGCGTAAGCCTTCTCTTCCACTTAACCAGTGTTGAATATAACATACACTATTACATTTATTGAAATACAATTTAATAAAGGAATATTCAAATAAGAATAAAAACATTCACTCGCTCATTCATACACTCATTTAAAGCTCAAGTATACTCCATTCACGGTAGGAATTACTTTATGAAAGGTCTTTTTTCCTACCAATATCCTACTATATAATATATTTCTGGTAGGAGAAAAGGCCTTTCAGAAAAAAACTCCTACGCTGAACAGACTTTATTTGAGAGTTGAAAGCTTCAAACACCACCAGAGGTTAAGTACACCCTTAAGTGAGGAAATGCATAAAATAGCACTTTAAGATTTTTCTGATTTAAAGTAACTGTGTTTCTAATATCTCAGTTAATCAGCCATGAGATGGTTCTATTTAAATTACCGTTGGAAAGGGCAAAATTTAAAATAGTTACCAACTTTGTACTAAAGGCGTGGTATAAAATAACCAAATCTGCAGTCAATCGCGCAAGGAAGAGTTGAATTTTTGTACTCGTTCTACTTCACTGTATACTTATAAATATATTATGTTTATTTGATTTACCTCTAGATGAATTAAAATCAAATAAAGAATATCCATTTCTAGAAACACAGTTTTAAATTATTTCCACCCTTACCCTTCCATTAAAGTTAGTCCATAGATAAATTAAAATTAATTGGTCTACGATTAGTCGTAACCTGACAAATCAGGAGAGGTCCCACGAGGAAACCGGTTGGGCAAGCCTGGTTGTGAGGTAAACATAATATTGCTTTTTAGCTAAGGAGCGCTAATTAATAACATAACTCACTATTTTACTCCTCTATCCCAATGTAACTTCACATAGTTACCCCTCTATCCCAAAGTAACTTCACATAGTTACCTCCCTCCTTTTTCTCCCTTTCAACTATAGTGAATTCGCCATAGTAAGAACCCTAGGTAGCAACAAACATCAGGCGAAATTGACGTGACTTGACATGAGTGACACCACAGCTTGTGATTTGGTTGATGAATCGTGGAATTTTCATAGAAATTACTCTTTATCTGTCCGGTCATGTGATCTGCAGCTTTTACTTTTGATAAATATTATCAATATCTATAAAATAGCAAAACGCTATCGATATTAAAAAAGTTATTTTCCAAATGGCCATTCCTATAAAAACAAAATGCACTATATAAGTATGTTTAGGTGGATTAAGGACCACTAATGACCCCACAGCCTTCCACCACGATTTCCCTCCCAAGGTAGATTGAGTCCAAATTAACCTTGCTCCCCCTCTCATTAAGAACTAATTTCCCCTCGAACATGCTTTACGGTGTAGCTAACGTTTATCTGGATGTCTTATACTGAACTGTAGTTTGCTACTGTGAGGTGTCCAATCCCCCCATTTACATTTCTTTCTGGTCTGATCCACGTTACCCATTTCTGCAATCTTCCACATAAAAAGTGCCCAATACACTGGGCCGCTCAATAATGTATGCACGATGTTCTCATACCCTTTGTAATTTTATTGTTTTCGCGGTGTCCGCTGTTCCTTCTCACGGGGTGTTGGGCAATATTGACATCCTGGGTAAATTGCAAGAGATGATCATCAAGGTAGTGGCGTCATACCATGTCAAGGACGTGGCAGGCATCAACGAAGCGCGGTTTGTTTTTTCCTCTGATTAGTCGAATGCAACACCTTATGACAGCTTGCAAGTAGTTGCCAGAGGGAAGGGTTTTTTATTGATAGTTTTTAGTGTCACTCATTGACGCACTCGCGGTTAGAGGGGTGAAGGGGCAAACTGTAAATGTTTGGCTAAAGGTGGGTCGTCCAAGCCGCAACAGTTACCCCGAGGCCGGATTCGGAGTCTTTGCGCATGCGCAGTTTGTTTGGTCTGCGACATGAGGTGATTGCGGCGCGTGTCGCAGCACTGGTTGAGTGAGCAGTGGTTGCGCTAGAGCCGTAGCAACAGTGCTAGAGCCGTAATGACATTGCGTATTTGTTACTGAATTTTGTGTTAATCTACTTAAAAACAACTAAAACTGGAGGTAATCATGATCCACTCGCGGGACGTGGTGCTGTGTGAGCTAGTATTCCAACATCCATGCGTATATGATTGAAAACATCCGAAGTACAAGAACACACGTTTTCACCTTCTGTCTTTTCCTTCTGCTTCCTTATTAAAATAGTTTCATCTTCTCCTCCCTCAAAATATCCAAAAAGGTTGTCACTCGGATTACCCATACTTTCACCCATCTCAAAATCGACTGGCAACTGCGGGTGGAGTCGCGTCTTGGAAAACACCCCATGCGACTGTCGCATGTGGCTGGTATCGCCATGGTCTGTTATGGTCGTAGCCGTGAGACTCCAGCCGCAGTCGCAGCTAAGACAAAAGAAACTATTTTCATACAATCTCAAAAACACATGAAGTAAAACTATAATACAGACCAGTATTTCATAAACTTTCGTCAGTCGCTTACCCGTTTTGGAGTTAGGGTTTGACCAACCCCTTTCAGCTCTTCATACAAAAAAGAGTAAAATACACACCTTACTTGATATCACGCCGAAATCTGCGTTATTTTGTTAATCAGGCTAACTATAAATAATCAAAGAATTTTGGTACTTTACTTCGCGTACTTCAATTAATCCTTCGCGTACCCCTTGGAGGTACGCGTACGACGGTTTGGGAAACACTTATATAGAGCATTAAAAAATGGTAAGATGTTTAGGCTAAATTTTAAGGCCAGACTTAGGAATTTATATTTCAAAGGTTAACCGTTTCTCAAATTTTAAAAGTTCCCTAAAAGTATCTATTGGAAGCAAGCTTAGAAATTACATCTTTTCCCGCACCGGTGGGCATCTGGATTAAATATCAGGCTCATCTAGTCTGGTTCGCCGGTGACTAGGAGATTGGGGTTCGAATCTCGGTAGTGTACCGGTGGGTGGTTTCCCCCACTCTTTTCGCAAAACTGATACATTTACGCTAAATCCAACCTTCATCCCTACTCCATGGATGTAATTAAATGTGTAGTAAGACGCGAATAAAAAGTTAGTTTTACACTTCACGCTACACACTATACTGCACTACGGCACGCCACACTTACGATACCTAGTCACCACTTCACTAGTAGGTGAAGCAGGGGTATTTAGTTACACATCATGTTTACTACTTTATGTTGTTTATGAGTGATAATTGATCATGACTGCAGCTCTGTAAAGCTTTAATGGAGCTATATATACGATGTGAACAGCTCTTACCGGCGCCTAGGGAGACGGCTAAGGATCTATCTCGTTCTATTCCCAGTGCTGATAAAATGTGTATCAATGGCAGTGACGTCCTCTTTTATCCGGACATTTCCTCTTTTTGAGACGTAAAATATTACGTCTGTGTGGATTTCTTTCATTAGCAAAATTGTCGGGGTTTTTAACCAACTATGTTGTCAATTTTTTTTAAAGAGATTGTAATAATTATAGTATTGCCTTGGATTAAGTATTTTTTTTTAAGATCTCATCTGCGTATATCGAAAAAAAGCGGCAAAATTATTGATTTTATCCTTTTCATAGGTGACGCTAGAAAAACTTCTCATTGTGAGCAGTTTCTTCTATGAATAAAGTTTTTATCCCATAATCTGATATGTTTGTTTTAAGTAATTCAGACAGTCTTCGTTAAAATACCTAAATACTTTGTTAGTAATTGAAACACAATATTTCAAGGGCTGATTTACAAAAATCTTTGTTTGAAGTGTCTTTTAAAAAATATAAATTTTATTTTATTTGTTTTTTTCCTTCCCCGATTCCATATACTAAAAAAAAAATTGTATTCCTGTATTTATTAGGAAAATAAACTGTTTCAAACATGTCCTCTTTATTGCTCCAACAAATATGGTAAACCTGAATTTGAGTTAGGCTGCAAGTCATGTACTGGTAGGGATATGACTCAAGAAGTCAGTTGTATTATTTTAAATATTAATACTAACAACACTGGGTTTATTTTGTTATTACCTCAACCACGGACAAGTACTCTACCTATTCAAACCTTTGGCCCTCTCAGCCGGTCCCATATTTGATGAAGTAACGCGATAACGCAATTTTAATCTTGTGTAAATGTTTGTTTGGTAGTGCATGGAAACTGTTCGTTGACCCGGATATTTGTTGTCCATTTTGATCATGTTTAGAAATGTAGACTAACTATTTTTAGACAATCACCAGTGGACTACGTTAGTCTCATCTAGTCTGGTTTGCCGGTGACTAAATAAAAGGTCAGAGTTCAAATCCTTGTCCGGTGCTCTAAATCAGAACTGTTCAACCTTTTCAACTCACGGCACACTCACCAAGGTGCTCAAGTTGTCAAGGCACACCATCAGGTTTTCTTAAGAGATTTTATCATTAAAAAAACTAGTATTAAGATTGTGATTAGATGTGCAGTAACTAAAATTCAAGATAGAGGTGAAAATAGGAAGAGGAAGGAGGTTTGGAATGAGATATCAAAAAAGGAAGAAGCTACAAAAGGATGAAAGAAGACGCTCTGGACCGACGAAAATGGAAGATGTCCAGTTTATACCGGTTTCAGGATGGCTTCACAGAAGCTTAAAATTATAATAGTTGTGTGATTTTTTAAGAATAATGTTGATTATGGATTTTAATCTTGTTCTTTTATCTTCCCTTAAATTCCCGTGGTACACTTGCAGATCCTTGCCCGGAGCTCTAAGGGCTCTTTTATGCACGCAGTTGCGGTCGCGGTTGTTGGGCCGCCGCGTTATCTAACTCCAGAGTCCGCAGCGTTCGAGCGGTTTCTAAATAAATTGGGTGTAATGCGATCTTTTATACAAGCGGTAGCGGTCTGCTGCTAACTCCCGTAGTTGCCAACTGAACTGAATCAACTTCAGTGGTGCCCTCCCGCCAGTTTACTGGTTATTTACGTGTAAGGTTGTGTTGTGTTTGAATATGGAAGAATTCAACACTGAACGTTTCATCGATGAGGTTAGAGAATAACCAAGTATTTGGAACTCAGAACTCTGAACTGAGGATTTTTTCTAGGCTTGGTATCACTGCGCGCCCAACTATTTCGCCTACAGTGGTAGCGTTTGAAAAACGCATGCCATAATTGGTATTAGCGGATCCGCCGCGGCTGCCGCGTGCATAAAATAGGCCACAGGTGTTGTTTACTACACGTTTATTCACTCTTCCCCCACTAAAATTAAGGAAATTTTCTCTAGACTACTTTCAACCTTCCTCATTCATACCCCACATTTCTCCAGAGCAATGGTTCCCAACCCCTGGGTCATGACCCAAATAAGGGTTGCAAGGATGTGCCTGAGGGTTACGGGTAGGTCTCTAAAAATATTTCAAACTATATGAAATATTTCATTTACAAATATTTCATCAAACAGGGACATTATGAATAGTTACTGCAATATTAACAGCAACTGTGCTGAAAACAGTTTTGAAACCCTTCCTGTACTCGGAATTTTGGACCCAGCTCAATGACTTATCCGGTCTGACTCGGAAAGATTAAAAGGTTCTTTTCCCTCTTCTGATATATTTTCAGGTCTTGTAACGACCAAGATCCTCTGAATTATTTGCGTTGTGCACTGTCCATGAAATTGACTCTGAACTCTGAGCTCACCCACAAAATGAAGAAGAATCATGGCTGTCCCTGTTAAACGGTTTTTGTCACAAGTAATATTTTCACTGTGCTTTACATTTTGTTTGAAAATTTAATGAAATAATTGAAATTTAGTTATTTAAATTAATTAAAATAAATGAATTCAATGAACACTTATGTAAATAATAAGGAATAGAAACTACATGTATTATATATATGATCACGATCATTAAAGTTTGTGAAACATCGCTCTAGAGATATACGATTTTCTTTTTTCTGGGCGTCCAAATATTAAAATCAAAAACTTGTTTATAACATTTATAAAAGAAAGCTTCGTCGTTTATTGTAAATTTGATGCAATTTTTTGCCTCTAAAATGCATAAAAGTGCAGGTTTAGATATAGGCTCGTCTGAAACTTTGAGAAACTTAGGAAAGAGAGAAACTTATTTGCAAATAAGTTTGGTCTAAAAAAAAACTTGTGAAATTTTGACATTACTAAAAAGGCGTTAGTGTTATTAATTAGATTGCCAGTGACTTGTAGGTGTCTGGAGATGGGCTTGTGATTTAATGCTTTGGGTTTTCCTCTCTTCGCACTAATTCGGATGCACTACTTCTTAATCACTACTCCGTAGATACTCTTGTTTTAAAGCTTATAGTTGGAGAAGGGTTAGATCCTATATTTTTCAAATCCGGATCTAAAATTTTCCATCCAAATTCGAAACCTAGAATCTTTGAAAATGTACAGTTCTAACTTAAGTGGGAAACTTGAATTTGAAAGAGTAAACAAAATATACATCATGAAAAAAGTATGTTTATATTTTTTAAAAGTTATTTTATCGCTTCCCCCATTTTTTTATTTATTTTTGCTACCATTGCCTGATGAGATCTTTTGTTGGTTTATTTTAAGGTCACCTGCGGAAGTTGTCCCACGATTGCCCTTAAGGGCTAGTGCGAAAATTATTCTGATTGTGTGAATAAAATTGTTAATAACCTCTTTAGTGACCGCATGCTCTAACGCGCCACTCTCGCGGTAGACAGGAATGCCGATGGCGGGGGGATCGAGGTTCGAATCTGTCGGGTGTACTGAGGGTGGTTTTTTCCCCAAATGATTTTTCACTCTCCTCCACACTTCTTTTAAATATAACATTCCTAACCCCTATAACCACTAGCGTAATTAGTACATAAGCATATAACCCGAACAGGTAATAAGACGCGGTGCTAAAATAAATATTGTTAATAAAAATGATCTTATTATGGCTGAACTTGTCTGGGGATAAGAGGACTTGTGTTCTTGTCCTCCATTCCGCCAGATCTCTCGTCATATCGTGGTGAGTGGTTCCCCGTCGCTCCCCTCCTTCCCCCCCCCCTGATGTCGTAGTAGAAAGAGTGAGACGGTAATAACGTACTATTATCTACCTACGTCAACCTTGCCCTGAACACCTGACTTGCCGCGCTCGTGACGTCATCATCGTATGATCGTCGGCTCGACCAATAGCGTGGCGCGGGCTCGTCCCGTCTCACGTGACGTGGCTTATATATTTTTCCTGTTTGTGAAGAATGCCGATGTAAATTTAAGCTGGGCGCTTGGCGTGGAACCGCGGCGGTGACTGACCGTGCTGCCATCTACGTCTTTCTGAGCACTCGGCTCCACCATAGAATGTGTAGTCGCATTAACTTACTATAAACTTTTTAGAGGAAAAAAAAAATTTAATTATAACTTTTTTTTTATTTTACTTAACCATCTACAGTCTGATTTAAATAGGAATACACTTTTTTTGGTAGCTAAAAAATTATTTAAACGATTCTACTATATTTCAACTTAGAGTTATGTGAGTGATACACGGTTGTCACTTTTGATAGATAAAATCATATCCTTTAGACTAACACTTAACAACAGAAGTAAAATAATATTTATGTTGCAGCCATAATCCCACTAAGTCCTGATTTGTATAGGAAGCCCACTTTTGGCCACCAACATTGATTGAAAATCACTAAAATATGCCATTTTAGAAATGTTTTGCCTGTACTTGAGTTATTATTATAAAGTTAATGTAAAATTTATCAAAAGCTTTCAATACTTCCTTTATGAATTACTCTATAATTTTATCTTTAAATTATAAACAGACTAAGAATATAAATACAATTGTAGTATTTTCAATTTCTCCATTGTGGTAACGTGAGTTTTCAGTTTTCAAGTAACGGGCTTCATATGCTAATTAGTCTGTAGGTGTGTATATGTATGTGAGTCCATGCTCTTGAATTCCTTAAACAAGGTTAAAGGGAGAAGGGTGGGGTGAATGGCGTCTTGCAGTCTTCGGACAGAGGTTATTGGCTAGAGATGACCAGTGATCTTTATATTATACTGGATGGACATTAACATACGCATTGCCAAGGTCCAAAGCGTGACGCTCAAGTTTATCGTCTGCTACGTTGTAGGGGGAAATATATAACGGTTTCTTTCAATGTTCTTACGCGAAAACATTTATCTGATAAGTATTATTATTTGAAAATAGTGACGTATTATGCCATACTTACCTAAATACATTAAATTTACATTAAAGGATATACAATTCAGTTTTACAGGTAAAACTGTATAAATACGAATAAAATCTTTAGTATATTTAAATATGTAACTATCATCCATGTTGTTTAAAGTTTGCCAAGACTATACTTATATTTAAAGTTGGCTATTATCTTGTATATTGGTTTCAGAAACCATATTATGTTGAAAGTTCGATAATTATAATTAAATAAGTTAGCTAACAACTATTACATTTGTTTGAATGACATATTTTGTTGTAATTGTCCTACGTTCAAACGATAATCTAGGTTATAGGCTTATAGGAAGTACAGTTTATACTTAACTCTGATTTTAGTAATAATACCAATCTGTAAGGCTTTATTTCGTACCAGAATACTATCATATATTATTATTTTGGTAGGATAAACCTCCATTTAGAATGGAAGTAGAAATTCCCTTCTGGAAGGTCTTTTATACTACCTAAACACTTAGGGTAGGATTCTGGTACGAGATAAAGCCTTCCAAACTAGCTTCCTTCAAAAATCATAGTATATATTAGCCTAAATCAACTTATTTAAAGGAAAAAACTCAGCAGTTTCGAACTTTGTTACGCTCTTCAAAGCTTTTACTAACACATTTATTTCATTTAACTAATTACACATTGATGTATCTCATATATTCAATCAAATTAATGAACGATGTTAAAATGCCACTTTGCCTTGTATGGGTGTAAGAGAGAGATACCCGAAAGTTTCCTTCTCTTGCAAAATGGTATGCAGAAGACAGCTCGAAAATTTCAGCCACAGATGTCCATCCAGTTATATTATAGAGATCAATGGAGATGACACATAAACCAAGGTAAAAGCAATTTTAATATTTTCTAATTTTGCCGTATTTTTGATATAAACATTATTTTGTCACACACATTATGTTCGGGGATGAACATAGTACTTCCAGAGCCAGGGAAACTTCTCTCTAATCATTATTGACCAAACTAGTTTTTTTTATAACTTTCAACAGCGACCGCTTAATAACTCTTAACCTAAAGAATACATTAAAATAGATTTTGTAACTTTTTATGGACTTACATTTAAATCCATCTAACACACCACTTAAATAACATAAGATTCTAAACGAGGTTGCACTTGGGTACTCCTCTATCTGGGCGGTTGATGTCGCATTTCCTTAGAATTCTCCCTCATTGTGATCTCTCTGGTTAGGAAGTCTCTTTTGACTGTTAGTAAAGCGGAGATTAAACATATTTATTCCCCCTCCCCTTCCCATCTCTGTACCCAATCATCCCTCGCCCTCTTCATCCTTACAGCCCTCTCCATCCCTCTTTATCCCCTTCTATCTCTCTCTCCTTTCTCATCCTTCTCTCTCCTTTCTCATCCTTCTCTCTCCTTTCTCATCCCTCTCTCTCTCCTTTCTCATCCCTCTCTCTCTC
>CABFWB010000981.1:128023-148604 GCA_902151455.1 Timema bartmani
CACATCATAAAACAAACGTGGACTAAATATCTGGCTAATCTAATTTGGTTTTCCGGTAACAGGAAGGTTTAATCTCGACAGTGCATTGTAGCATATCTTTTTTACCAATGTAGTTCTCTCACCCGTGCCTTTTTATAAAATATTTCGAAAAAAAGTATATTTTAAAATTCACCTTCAACCGGTTGAAGGTTAAGTAGTTTAAAGTCACTGGCAATAAAACGTACTGATGTAATGAAAAATTACATCAAAAGCCATGGGGAAGGTGGTGTTGCACATCGAATGAATAATGAATATAACATGAACTGTTGCCTTTAAAAACAAGTTCTAGAATCTAAGAAATATTATTCAACACCAAAATAAAACATCTGGTGAAACACTGCTTCCATATCTAATTTGCCCTAATGGGGGGTCATTATCGTTGATATGGGAATATTGTTGGGCCCGTGGACAAAGGCGTCACATCTCGTCTTGTATGGTTGCAAAACCTTAGGCATGTGGTAGTGATTAATTACTACAACCCCAAGGTTTGATAAGTTCAACAATTTTCATAACAAGAGCCTTATCTTAGGGATATAAATGATACCAGATCTACTTTCACGTACTATTCAAGTCTCGGGATCTGCAGTTGTCACTTTTGGTATATTTAGTCAATAGCTATAAAATAACACTTAAAATGTTTAAAACATGTTTAATTTTGAATTTAGTATAAAGCAAAACAATCTATGGATATATAAGTAATCATAAGTCCCAAACTCTCAAGTTATATATTAATTTAGGCGTGTTAAGTGCACTAAAAACACACAACAAAATATATTTACTTGATGCACGTGCCTTCACGAGTGTCTGGAAACCCATGGCAACCAATCGTCTCGCTCAGCCAGCACTTCACCAAACCCTCGTTTCTTTAATCTCTGAGCCCTCTCATAATCACAGACCGCCATCTTCAGCAAGGTTCGAAAAGACTGCGCCCCTGAACGTGTGAACCTCTTCAGTCAAGGTCGAGTGTTGTCTCCAGGGGTTGGTTTACAAGTAGCAGGGTTGGCGGCGAACCTTTTTTGTGAGAACATGCTTATCATGTAGGTCTATATCATTTTATGATACAGGACAACCCTTAGCAGACGGGGAGCTCTGGGCGAACTTAATTTGCCTTCAGTTATCTGTCTCACCCCCATCCCAAAAATGTAAACATTTAAATTTTGGTTGATATTATTACAGTAATTTGCTTGTATATAATTTTCAGCTATATAATTTATCAACTAAATGCCCTACGAGGTTAATACCTCTAATAAGTAGAGCAAGGATTTGTATGTAATTACATATTCTTTCTCTTTAGCTCTACGCATATTACATATTTTACATACATATTTTACATATTTGATCATTATTGAATTTTTTTCACATATTTTGACTGGCTTTTATGTAAAACTACATATTTGGGCTCTTTAGGGATTTTTATCCAATTACAGCAACTCCCGATTATCCGCTTCGCGGCTTAACCACTTAACCGCGGCATCGCCACCAACAGCAGAACATAGGTTTTTGAAAAACACCGGTACGTGGATTGAGGCTGCCTGCTTTTACAATGAACATTTTCAAGATATAAGGTCTGTCATTGAGTCATTTCCGGGAGAATCGGCAGTTTCAGTGAGAGAGGTGCAGTGCTTTCATTGAGTCAAAAATCGAATGTGAATTAGCATATATTCAAAGCAATTGTGGCTTCATTACTACCAGCACTACAAAATTAAAAACTGGTGGGTTGCCTTTGAATAAATCACTAGACATTGTAGAACATGTTAAGTGCAGTGAAGGGGATATTGGAATAAAAGTTATGAAAAAATTTGAGGTTGTTATGGCAAGGAATCCGGCCTACTCGACTTTGGTTGCAGTAAGCAAGATCCTTGACTGGGAAGAAGAGGACCCTCCTGAGGACATCTCCCCAGCAAAATTTCACCTGCTTAAATTTGCACTGGCAACTTCCTGTAATATAGAGAGATTGTTTCCCACATATAAAAACATTCTTTCTGACCGGCGGCACACCATGACCCTGAAAAATTTGGAGAAGTGCCTCATAATTCATTGCAATTCAAAGTATTAAAAGTATAAAGTCTGTTGCAAAATAATGTGTTAATTTCAATACAGCTGGACAGATACATAAACACTACTACATGGTGATTGTGAAAATTAAATTGTGACATTTTCATTAAATTATTTTATTGCTTTTTCTAGAAAATCATGAATTAATACATGTAATACTGACATATATGTTTCAAAATTTTTGTATTAATTATTGCAATATACAATATCACGTGGAACTGAAATTATCTGCGACTTAAAAACACCAAATTTTTGTGTGAAAAAAATTAAGTTTATTTTATTAAATATCACATATTTAATCAATATTTTTACATTTTAACTACATATTTTACCAAATCATATTACATAAATATGTACATATTTTGCATGTTGATATCACAAAAAATACTTTCTCTAGTAATAACTAATGCTAGAAGCAATTTTTTTCAAATACATTTAAGGGTTGATTTCTTCCAAACCCATAGTTATTTTTTCTTCCCCAACGAATTTGATCTGGATAAAGGTACAAAAAGCAACTATGCCACGTTCGAATTAAGTCACTTAATGCGTTCAAAAGCTATGGTGAGAGTCATCCCCCACAGAGAGGCAGACAAATGCAAATCGGTGGAGTAAAATCTTAAAACTCACTCTGCTCGTTATAAATCCAACCAAATTATTTATGTTTCTATTTGTTTTTACACTCTGACAATATTTGTTAGTTCGCCTATACAGGGAGCCTCCTGTGGGGTTTGTACACCTCTAAGAGCGGCCCTGTTATGATAAAAGTGTGAACACTACAATTAAATTCTTTTTGTTTAGTTGTATCACTATCACAATATTTATTTTTTTGTTTTAAATTGATCTTTCTCAGCTTTCGTTATACCTCTAGGTGAAGTTACTCAAAAATACTACTCAGCTGGTTCTCTTTTGAAAACACGGATCGCATTTTATTACAAGGATTGTAAAACGGTTTTGTCCAAAGTCACGGGACTTGCACAACAGCCCGGCCGAGAAACCTTGTGACATCTCTCTTTGTTTGTCTAAAATTTTCAATGGCAACATCATTTGGAAGTGATGGTAATCATGCCCTTTGGCAGTAGATCTTAAGTAGGTTTTTGGAAGGAAGTAGCCTTTAGGTCTAGAAGATAAACACATTTTGCGTAATCAACATTGAAAACATGTTAATTTATTTTTATTTTTATTACTATTATTGTTAGGGATTTTCAAAGGTTACTTTTAAAATGTGAAACAAATCCTGTAACGTGCGAACCGAAGTTAAAAGGTTTTTGTTGTCGCTCAATATCACTACTTTTAATTTTAAACTATACATTAATTGCATATAAGAAAGGAGAAAGTTTTAGAGGGGAAAAAGCGAACAAGCACACTATTCTTTTATTCTGACATCTGAATCTATCCATGTTATACGTTGAAATATGTCATATTTGATGGATATTTCAAATCTGTTATTAATATAATATGGAAGTTTTCTCCTTCCATAAATGTTTGGAAGATGTGAAGGCTACTGTCATTTTTGAAGTCCAAATGAAGGAGATTTTACTATCGATCTCAACATTTTGAAGCTTCTACTATTGATCTCAACATTTTGAAGCTTCTACTATTGATCTCAACATTTTGAAGCTTCTACTATCGATCTCGACATTTTGAAGCTTCTACTATCGATCTCGACATTTTGAAGCTTCTACTATCGATCTCGACATTTTGAAGCTTCTACTATCGATCTCGACATTTTGAAGCTTCTGCTATCGATCTCGACATTTTGAAGCTTCTGCTATCGATCTCGACATTTTGAAGCTTCTGCTATCGATCTCGACATTTTGAAGCTTCTGCTATCGATCTCGACATTTTGAAGCTTCTGCTATCGATCTCGACATTTTGAAGCTTCTGCTATCGATCTCGACATTTTGAAGCTTCTGCTATCGATCTCGACATTTTGAAGCTTCTGCTATCGATCTCGACATTTTGAAGCTTCTGCTATCGATCTCGACATTTTGAAGCTTCTGCTATCGATCTCGACATTTTGAAGCTTCTGCTATCGATCTCGACATTTTGAAGCTTCTGCTATCGATCTCGACATTTTGAAGCTTCTGCTATCGATCTCGACATTTTGAAGCTTCTGCTATCGATCTCGACATTTTGAAGCTTCTGCTATCGATCTCGACATTTTGAAGCTTCTGCTATCGATCTCGACATTTTGAAGCTTCTGCTATCGATCTCGACATTTTGAAGCTTCTGCTATCGATCTCGACATTTTGAAGCTTCTGCTATCGATCTCGACATTTTGAAGCTTCTGCTATCGATCTCGACATTTTGAAGCTTCTGCTATCGATCTCGACATTTTGAAGCTTCTGCTATCGATCTCGACATTTTGAAGCTTCTGCTATCGATCTCGACAATTTGAAGCTTCTGCTATCGATCTCGACAATTTGAAGCTTCGCACACACCAAATTATTAATATTATTATAGATATTGATATTTTCTATCAAAATTAACTCTTGAAGAGTAATACTTTACGTATAAATATATAACAATTATTTTAGTCGCTTTTTTAACCTTCAAAAAAGTTCCCTCCTATCTAAATGAAACTGGTAGTTTTTCGAGTTCTCAGAAACTGGTCTCCAACCAGTGGTCTGACTATAGAAGCTCGGTAACACAGGAATGCAGTCTGCAGGGGACGAGTTCCAGTGACGATATCTGGTGGGGACTGGGAAGAGCGTTTATCACACGAGGATCCGTTTTCAGCAGGTGAACAGACATACCAACATAGTGTTCCGATGACTGTGAAGTCACTATCTATCACCGAATGCTAACTGGCCAAACTAAGTGGGAAGGTTGAGGAAGAAATAGTAAGTACCGCTTGGAGAACGAACGCTCAATAAACCAAACGGGAAAAAAAACTTTTCCCACCCAATTCATCGAGATTGAACCTAATAGCGTAAAAAAAAGAAGGGGCTAAAACTATGAGTTTATTAGGGAGGAGGGGTAAGTGTTGGGCAATTGGTAGCTCTGAAAACTCTAAAAATAGGGGGAGGGGTGCTGGGGGAAATTTTTTTACCAACATGAAATAATGTTCGCAGCGAAAGCAATGTTTTGTATCTTTAAGAGCGTTCATTATAGCAGGTCAAACTCGGCTACCGGCTCACATCTGCCTTTGTGTGTGTATGAGAGTATTGGTTCGGTCGGATTGACAAGCGTGCGAGCGAGCGACTGGGTGGCTAACCTGGCGAGCGAACGCGTGATTAGCAGGTAGCTCTCGATAGTTGTTTACGAGGAGGCTCCGAATCTTGGCTAAGTGAAATTTGGGTGGTTTTTGACAAGCGATTTATTGTTTTTGTTCTCTCATCCTCTCTCCACGCTAATGGTGATTCTTATTTGTAAAGGCCTTCTTTGATAATATTGAAGTATTTTAACATATTAGTTTTGCATATATATTTACATACATATAGGTATGGTTTATGATCTTACCAATTAAATTAGGCCGTTAGTAGCAAGTGTGCTAAACCTATCGATATTAATAAAAATATCAAAATGAGAAGTTTTCCTAGCACTCAATGAACCAACATACAATAATATTGCCTAGCGCCTGTAAACTAGACTGTACCAGGTCAAGCGCGCGCGCGCTCAGTCTGGCCACCCCTCATTACAACCAATGTGTTCTATTTTATATTTTAGTCGCTCGCGCGCTCGCCCGCCCAGTCTGGCCGTCCCTTAAAAAGGAAAAGAAAATAAGATATGTCAGAAATGTGTGCAGTGTATTCGTATTTGAATGATTTTCCTTGATGACGATGGGGGACAAAGCGACAAAGTTTCTTGTTAATAACTACAGTGTTTCCCTGTTAAGACAAAATGAAGATTTGTGCACAGTGCTTATCCGTGAAGCCATTCTAAAATGGTCAAAAACCGGCCTTTTCAATGCAGTTTTTATCCAAATGGAATTTAATATTTCAACAATTTTCTGTATAAGGAACTTCTATCCCAATTAATGTTTAATCAGAAACGATCCACCTGCAATAGTGTTGGTGTAAATTTACGTTCTATAGCGGACTGTGTCACATTTGATTGACATGTGATGAATATCTTAAGAGGTTAAAACTATTTTAAAACAAATTAAGGGGGTTTACTTTTAATACAGCCCATCGTAATATGATGGATATGTAAATTAACTTAAGTTACTGATACAGCCAGATCTGGATACATCTTTCTGTTAAATTTGTTGAAATAAAATCAGGGTTCAACTCTAATGTAAATGTCTCATTTTTATAAATCATATTTAATGTATTTTTATAATTTTAATATCTCCACTAAATCCTGGTATTTAATTAACACCCTTTTCAACATTAGTGATCATAGAAAATTATAGTATTGGTTATGTATTTCCTGTTTGTGGTGTTGGTTTTATAAGGTCTAGTTAGGAAAATCTTGGTATATAGATTTTAGACCATCTCGAAACTAAGGTAGACTGGGTAGTGGGGGCTGAATTTTCGTGCTTATGGCATCTTTAAACTAAGGTAGTGGGGGCTGAATTTTCGTGCTTATGGCATCTCTAAACTAAGGTAGTGGGGGCTGAATTTTCGTGCTTAAGGGCATCTTTAAACTAAGGTAGTGAGGGCGGAATCTTCGTGCTAAGGGCTAGGGATGTGAAAAAAGTATTGATTCTTTACTAATATAACATTTTCCTTTCGATACTAGTACTTTTTTTACTCTATACTTTTTTCGATACTTTTACTGATATTAGTACTCACTCCGGTATCGTATTGGTATCAAAACAAACAACTTTTTGCTATCATCACTTATGCTATAGTTAAATGTTTACTGGAATGGACTGTGGAGGAAGAGCAAATGACACAATTTGCTCGTGTTCTGCATGAAAGCAAGAAGCAAATCTAGCATTCAATCTCTTTTAGCTTATGATTTATAATTGTTCTTTGATGTTTATCAATACAGATTGATGCTTGGCCGGGCGACAGGGTGAGTGGCGAACTGTCTATACTACCCCTTCCTTAAATTAAATTATTGTTACTAGATTTAAAAAAAAAATCCAGATTAAAATTTCTATACCGATACGTACTGTTATCGATACTTTTCTTTCGAAAATAGTACGGTATCAATATATTTCTTCCGATACTTTTAATGAGTACAGTATCGATACTTTCCTTTCAATAGCACATCCCTTCTTAGTACCTCTCCAAACTAAGGTAGAGTAGGCCCAAACCCACATCACATTACTGATTGAATCCCCCCCCGACCTTCAGAAACGAGACAAGCGTGCTAACTGGCCTTTGACGACGAGTTTAATAAAACCGCCTTACAAATATTGATTGGAGGGTACTCCACGTGTACAAAGAAAAGCTGAAAGAGGACATATGGATGCGCCCGAAACAACGAACGGTAATAACAGTACTAGGAGTTCATGTCTCACCCCACTAAGATTGTTCGTAGCTAATGGGCCGTGACAAAACGTGTGTTGGTGTAATTACGTGGTGCTTTCAGTCGCACGTAAGTGCTGAAACACAACACAATGAAACTGGCGTGATGTACCGAATGATTGAATCAACTTCAATCAACCTAGTGGCGTAAGGATGAGGATTAAATGTACCTGCAGTGGCGGGAAAGAAGAGTGGGAAACCACCAAGGAAAAACACACCCTCAGTGCCCCGGTTGGGATTTGAGCAGTTACTGCTAAAACAAAATACACGAGCTTTCCTTCTGGTCTGCGTATCCATAAACGAGACCAAATCTGCCGGCTCACACATGTGTATATATATAAGTCAAGTTGAATCTATATTTACATTCCCTTTAATAATAGCAACACAATATTACCTAGCTAATTGGACACGTCAATGAATTAGAGGCGAATTTATGGTCTAAAGCAGGGATGGGCAAACTACGGCTCGCTGGTGTGTTCAATCCGGCCCGCGTAGTAAATAGTTAAAATGTGTTGCGTTGTGAGACGGGCTTTTTTAAATACAACGAAACTGTATTTTTTATAAAACCATGCTAAAACCAACCTTTTCAAACTTGGTAAATCGTGCCCAAAAATTTATGGCAATTTTTGAATCCTTATATTCATGCGAACAAGAGTTTTCAACCATAAAACTGAGTAATAATGATCTTAGAAACAGACTTACTGATAAGCATATGTCTTCTTTTGAAAACCACCTTCTCACAGTTTAAACCAGATTATGATAAAATGCTGGAAGCTAATTTACGGTTTTACTAATCTCGCACACCACTATATAAATCTTATGAACGAACTGTTAGTAAGCCACTAAGATATTTATGATTGTCATACATTCTAGATCTAATTAAACCTAATAATGTCAATCTATATGTGTTCATTTTATTTTAATGAATTTTGAAGGAACTTCCTTTAGCCCGCAGAGTTAAAAATAAAAAATTTGGCCCTCTTGTAAGTAGGTTTGCACATCCCTGGTCTAGAGTCTTATATTATGTTAAAATAAAACTGTGGTACTCAGCGTTTTAACTGTTAGACAAAAATGAATCTAATAAGACTAGAGACCCGAATCGGTTTTCGTATGGTCTTCCGCGCTACTCTTGCAATAGACAGAATTAGCTGCGACTGGAAGATCGTTGTTCGAATCCCGATTCGTAGTACTGATGGTTTCTCGCTTTCCTCTTCCTCCACGAAAATGTGGGTATATTTTATCTTTAACTTTGCTTATCTCATTCATATTCAACCAATGAATATACACGTTTAACCCGAACCCGACGCGCTAAAAAAATAAGTTTGCTTGAACCAAATTTACTATCAAAACTGGTCTTAAGACTTTTTTTTTGTTGTCACACGAAACTGAGCTCGGTATGACTTAGAAAAAGTTCACATAATGAGAACAAGACTATAGTGTGTGTAGCAGTTTCTTGGTGTGATGACGTAAGCTCCCAGGTATACCTAGACTGTCAGATCTTCTTGGGAAGGTAGTCTCTCCAGTACGGTGACCTTGTAGTTTGCGTGAGGCCATGACGGGACCGTCCTCCCACACGTGCACGTTTCGTCAGGCGACGTGGAACCGGTCTTAGAGACCATGTGGTGGACGCAACATCCGACTTGCCCACACGTATCTGCAGTGCCCTGCCCGACTGCAGTCGCTGCTTCCTACAAGGAATAAAAAAAATCCGCCACAATTAATTCGATTAAGACGAATCTTTTTACTATTATAGAGGTTAGGTCCCAAGATATGTATCTGCGAGGTTGGGTTTATCTTTCGCCAAGTGGTAAGTTAATATTCTAGTACCCGCTTTGGTGGCCGCATGCCCTAAAGAAGGGTCCCCCAAACATTTTAGGCCGGAGGAGCCCTTGCACCAGAAATAATACCTGCCCCCATAAAAATTGTTGACACTAATATCATGAACATTCAACAACAGTTAAATTTTACCAGTATAAAATTAACGGAAAACATGACATGTTCTGGTTGTACCTTTGACAAATGTCCTTTATTCAGATTTGAAAAAAATTGGCCATCATAATTATTACTGATGCTATTTTATATTGTGAAAAACAAAGAATATTATAAAATTTCTCATGGGGCCTGATATAACCATGGTGGACCCCAAGGGCTCCGCGGAGCACAGTTTGAATAATACTGCTCTAAGAATTCACTCTTGCAATAGACTAGATTGCCGATGACGTGCAGTTTGGGTTAGATTGCTGGTCCGATGTATTGAGGGTAGTTTTCCACGCTCTCTCTCTACTTAAATGCGAATACACTACCTCTCAATCCAACCTTACTCTTCCTTATCACATTAGCATAATTAGTCAATATTTGTAAAATAACAAACGGGTAGTAAGACACGGTACCAACAAGCATTTTGGACTCTGTTCTAAAATGAAGTATTTACTAGTGTATTGACGTTACATTTAGCACGAGGTACATTAATGACTTAACCAAAGGACTATGGATGAGTAGAGTATAGCTGAGAGGAATGCACCACCATTAGCATGGAGGAAAGATAGATAAATTATGTATAAGACTCCTTCCAATCCACTTTGCCGAGAATCAAACCCTGACCTTCTCGTAAATGATGACAGTACAATGTGAGCTGTAATGCTTTGAACTGTTTGACCACTGGTTTTGGTGCAGGCATTAAATACTGTGTGTAATGGAAGAAGACGCGACATAAGACCGTATTTTTGCAATTTTATATAACAAAAAACTTTTTTTGCCAAAGTAAATAAAATATTGCTTCAGTAGATGCATTTAGTTTAGTTTTCTTATCATAAAAAATAGTTTCATCTCAATATATTTAACAAAGCAATATTTTACTTAATTTTGGCATAAATGTTTTTTCTGTAAATTCCACCTCAACGTATCACATCAAAGAAAATAAACCAAATTCTTTTCATACTATTGAAAAAGTCTCCAATTTAATATATATAACAGCTTCTAGTAGTTTGAAAGAACCTCCGTCGATAAGATAGATTGTCGGATGTTTTTAAATCCGGCACACTTTTATCATCAATCAACCTCTTCAGATATCTTTGCCTCCGGTTTTCCTCATGAAGACTTGACACTAGGCACGTTGATGAATGATTTATCGATAATGTGATTTAAGTTCTATCACTAGAAGACTGATAGATCCCAGTATACTGGCCCGTTAAGCTCTGAACGTCTTTTGTATTTTTCTGAATCACGCCGATATGGTGGAATATATGTTTTTTCCTTCTTTTTATAACAATTTTTTTTAAACCAAATAAATAAAATGTTGTTTCATTAGATGCGTTTGGCTAAATTTTCTATACATAGCAATATCAACAGTTTTTGAATATTTGTCCTTAACGTAATGGAATTTTATAAGAAACTTTTTAAATGACTATAACAAATTACCATCAAATTCCAAGATGCCCATGACCGATATTCAACAACTTTTGGGATAACTACATAAAGAAAATAAAACTAAATGCTTTTATTGAAGCAATATTTGATTTATTATGTCAAAGAAAATTGCTATACAAACTCAGAAAATACTAGTCTTCTCGCGTTACTTGTCAACCCAACTGTTAAGTTGGAGTCTTTCACCAAGTTTTTCAAATTTAGGGATTTTTCTCATTCATAGAGGTACCATTGCTCTATAGACCAAAGCTATATGAATATAGCCTCGTGATCTGTGTGTGCTGAATCCTATCCTCTCTGTAACTGAAGCCATGCAAAAAAAAAAATCCGTTTTAAGAATGTTGGTAGTAATTACACCACTTAAGGTGGGAGTGTAGGGAATGTGAATTAAGGGAAGTGTTTTTTGCACTTTTATGTTGAAACTTTTTTTGGCTAAAAAATCAAATATTGCTGCAGTAGAAACATGAGTTTTCAATTTATTCACACAGTGAGATCAACAATTTGTTGAATATATCATGAGCATAGCGGCATTAAATGACAAGACATTTTAAATAAAGAAAGTTTTAATCAAATTTCAGGACACCCTTGACAGAGATTCAACTACTGTTATAACCATGTGAAGAAAATTAAACTCTGCTTCTATTAGATCAATATTTGATTTATTTTGACCAGAACATTTTTCGACATCAAAACCTCAAAAAAATACTGCCTCTTTCTCGCCTCCCCTACACTGCCAATCAGTCTTACTATCCGTTCGGGTCATACGCTTGTTAACACTATGACCATTAACTTAGGGTCATAGCACTGACTTTGATATACAGTATCACTTTTATAAGCTATAACCCGCCTCGGCGGCGTAGTTAGCTAACGCGCTAGTTTCGTGTTGAGCTAGACTGCCAAGGACGAGGAGACCCGAGGTTCGAATCTCGCTCAGGTGAACTAGGGGTGGATTTTCCTAAATGGTTTTCCACTCTACCACCACGCAAATGCGGGCTCACTTAATTCACCCATTAGCGTGATTAGTACCTAAGAGTATAACCCGAATGGGTAGTAAGATGCGATGCTAAGTATAATATAAGCTATACCATAGTGGAATAATGTAGTGTACGATTATCTTACTACAGTAGCCACACGACTTCTTTGGTGCTGAATGACAGCTCACAGCTGACGGCTTTGAAAAGCTACCAGACCAAATTATGTATCCCTACGCCGAACCATATGATCTACAAAAAACATGTTTAGCAGATGTCACTTCTGATAGTCAAAATTTAGGTATATATACCTAAATGTTGACTGTCAGAAGTCAGCTGTGAACTGTCAGTCAGCACCAAAGAAGCCATGGGGCTACTGTAGTTGCTACCTAACAGGGCATATGAAGAGTACAATAGTCGGTTCCGGCATGTAAAAGACTCCTGGAAGGTACGTGAAATTACTTTTCCTGGAAAAACTGGTAGACCCTTTTCTCTCGCTAATAGACATTCTCGTGTGCTGATATAATCAGTCAGTTCTACCTATCAGGTCAAACTCAACAATCATTTGTACAAGAAATACATTCAACTTTCCCATTTGACGAATTCCTCAATGACACATTAGGTACGCATCAAGATGAAAGCGCCAAAGTAAGCAAATATTTTCTAAATGTATCGTATGTTTATCTACCGCCCTAAAATAGCAACTCCAAGAACACTCCACACAATAAATAAATTAAATAGTAAAGTTATGAAATTGTTAATTATGGTAACAGATTTTTTTCTTTTTCTTTCGATAGACTTGATTGCCTAAAGTATTTTACTTTCTCATTAATTGACACGATATCTATCGCCTGATTAAAGATACCGTGCTACTTGAGGCGATTGGCCCTTTTCATTTGGCATGGAAATGCAGAGCCATGGGAACAAACGGTCATCTTCAAGAATTTTTTTATTGTTTTTGCAAGTTTCTTTTTGGAAACGGTCTGTTCAAGAATAAAAGCATATTGATTAAGTTATACTTTTTAAATACACACCACCTCTATCATTTTAAAAGTGATAAATATCAATAATTTTGACTTTTTCAATAGAAAACTGCCAGCTGCATAGCAAAAAAATAACAAAATGCAACACCTAATCAACATAGATACATTATCTTAGAAGAGGTGTTGAAAATATTACTATAAAAATTTCACTCGTTCTCGAGAAAACTGATATTTCCAAACAGTATGATTTTTCCGCAAGACCTGTCCGATAGCTAGCGCCATCTACGGTTTTCGTGATCCATCTGTTCTTGTTGGCGTGGAAGGATACTTTGGTCGGTTGGGAAGCCACGCCACGCCTTTCACCTTCTCACCCAACATCCCACAAAATAGGCTTTAGACTTGCACTCGACAGGACCGCGATGCTAAAACAAGTGGTCATGACTCGCGAGCTATTGTGAATTCACTAAAAGCGCAGTTCCAGATGCCAACAACTCCTCTTGTGTATTAAGAACATTTGAAACAAACTTTGATCCAACATTTTTTAAATCCGTAAATTAATTAAACCAGGGTTCATACGCATCTAGAAAACCTGGAAAAGTAGGTAAATTTGATATTAAAGATAGAACCCAAATGCATTTTAAAGCCACTGGAGTTCTCAGATATTTTACCAATAGTTTTATTAAATACGAAACTATAAAATATCACTTTTATATATCATTCATTTTATTTTATGAGGTGCACTACTATATTTGTCTCTTATAAATAATTGTCTAGAATTAAAAAAAAATAAAAATGAGAACTAGATTATTTCTGGCCTTTCCTATAAAATACAGGGAAAATGAATATTTTTGTTTTCTGGAAAAGAAAAAAAAAGTTTAAGTGTAGTTTACCAACCCTCAAGTTTGTCATAGTTTGTCATTTGTGTCTTTGCTGGGTTTTTTAACTGCCGTTTTATCAGTTTCTGGTTGGGGACGTGAACTCTAGTTTCACTTCGTGCCTATAGAACTATTGACTTTATGTCAACCTTGATTTATTATTTTTGTGGATGGCTTATCTACGGCCTGAATAACTAAGTGGATTCAACATTCGTGAATCACACACTCATGTGTGAGACTTTGCGTGCATATCACTTAATAACACGAATATTTGACCACGTGATGCCTCTGTTAGTCATACGCTCCAGTGTGAGTACTGATCCCCCAGCCACACTCCATACTAATCTAAGAGAACAGGATTAGCAATGTAAATATGGTTAAAAGATAATACTCAGATATGTTATTCTAGAGATATATACAGAGAATTTAATATAATTTAAACCGTTGTAGATGTATTAGGGGAATTATAAGTAAAAAAAGTATGATTGAGATTTAGGGATTGTCCATAAACCACTTAACGCTTTTTTCTTCTTACCTTTGCAGCCCCCCCTCCCCTCATGTAACACCATGTAGACATTTAGCCTTGCCCCTCCACCCCGTGTTACGTAACTTTTCTGACCAAGAATTAATTTCATTATTTCATAGGGAAGTTTTGTGATACTGCAGGACTGATTCAGAATTAATACTTCTTAAAATCCATTTTAAATCCTGAACATAAATGATTTCAGTGAGTTATTAATTATGGATGGCTATACATACAGACAGTTAAGACGTAGAGCTCTAATTCCTCAGGTTCATGAGGAAAAACCTCTGCTATATTTATGTCATGGATGCCAGGTTTGCGATCTGAGTAAGAGCCAGACGGCACTACTATGTGCTGACTAGGATGGCCCTTTTCTGTAGTGGCGCTACATAGATATTAAAGTGCCTGCATCCGATGCTTGACGCTGGGGGAAGACATCGTTCTTAATATTGTGCACTTTTTATGAAAGTCATATTATCATCATATAGCGAGCTATTTAAAGAATTCTAGGTATACAACTTTTCTAAATAATACTTTGAATTAATCTGAAATTTTACTTTAATTAACTTATCAATATCTAGACTCATGTTTCGTTCCAACATCGATCCTGGCTCCTGGCTTCACACTCAAAAAAGACTAGATGATCAATGAAGTGGAGATCGGGGTTCGAATACCAGTCGGGAGTACTCGGTGGCTTTTCCTAAAGGGTTTTGTATTCTCAATCCACGTTAATGAGGGTAGATAACCTCTAGAATTCTACCTTCCTCATTTCTACTCCATTAGATAAATATAATAAAGAATAACTACAATTTGACTATACCACCCTAAAAATATAATACTAAAAAGATTGAATTCTAAAGAAAATCTACCAGCGTTTGCATGGAGGGAGAGTGGGAAACCTTTTAGGAAAAGCAACCCTCAGTAGACCTGACTGGTATTTGAACCCCATCTCCCTAACATCGGCCGTCTAGTCTTCTGAGAGAATGACAATTTAGACAGTGCAGCCATCATAACGTATGTATAATAGTTTAAGGCCTATCTACATATTCCGTATCCGTAAGGTGCTAAGTACTCCGTAAAAGATCGACTTCACACTAATAGATTGCACTATCCACAGATCATATCCTTAATTCCTTACTCCCTACCATTCCGTAGAAGTTAACTCAACTTTAACTTTCTAAGGACTATTCGATACGGATTGCTAAGGACTACCAATCACACCAAAGTAAGCGTGCGCGTGCATCGAAATAAAAGTACCAATGGCAGCCAAAGGATCCGTTGCTATGGAAACAAATACAAAATTATAAAATAATTTTACGGGCTGAGCTATTTCAGAAATATCCTGAACGTTTTATAAAAGTATGTTGAGTAGTTACTTATGTTATAATATTATTCCGCTGGGATATCGTCTGCTTGCGCCTAGCTCTAGAAAATTTCCTTTCGAAGCGTTTTATTGGACCTTGTTTCCAACTTTCTCATTGGTTGGCACGGACACGTGATTACGGATACGGACTGTGTAGACGCGATTTCTATTTCTAAGGACCATTGAGGACTAAGACTATAAAGATGCAAAGCTTACGGAGTCTGTGTCAGGCCCTCGAGCCTCTAGATTTCCATGGTAAAATGTTTCACAAATAAAACTATCTTTATTAATTTTATGTTCTACTTGTTTTAATCACGTTGGTGTCTTACATTAAATCTAACCAAAAATAGTGTTTTCTATTAAATTGTATAATGGAAATATATTGTAATTTTGCTATTTTAAATTCTAGAACATTCATCCTCTGCAAAATGACCAAGTTAGTCCTATTAAATTATGCCAAAAGTCATATGGGCCATATGCAATACAGTTGATATTCGTACGTCAGCCAATGCCCAGACCTGAACAGTCCTATGTATTAGTATTCTGAGATATTCCCGAGAATCTACTATAAATACGATCCTAGTTCACTCAGGGAGTACCCGCTCAAACTCTCAGGTTATCACAAACAATATTTATAACGCTTCTGTTCCATGCGATAGCTCCTCATGGTTGAATGAGCTATACCTCCTCGAGTGTAGTTCCTCAAAATGTTCCCAATGGTGGGCCACTTTATAAGTGTTAGATGAAAATCAAAATTGGAAACCAGCAGTTGGCAAACAGAGCAGTTAAAGTACCTGGGAAGTCTGCTGACAAAGATACCTATTGCACCAAGGAAATTAGGTTGAGGATCGCCATGGCCAAGAGAGCTTTCAACAAGGAGAGGTTACTGCTGACCAGCAAGTTGAGTTTGGAACTGAGGGAGGAACGGTTAAAATGCTACATTTGGAGCATCGTGGTGTATGGAGCAGAAACTTGGACTCCTGGAAAGCTTTGAAATATGGTGTTGGAGAAGATTTGAGAAGATCAGGTGGACAGGCAGGGTAACAAATGAAGAAATCCTAAGAATAATGGGTGAGAAGAGAACCATTTTGGATGTGATTTTTCGGTGTAAATCAAACTAGATCGGACAAATCCTTAGGAGGAACTGTATTCTGTATGACCTCATAGAAGGAAAAGTGGAGTGAAAGATGAGCTTAGGAGGAAAAATTAAAATATTGGACGACTTAAAAGTAAAGATGAAGATTCTGGGATCTGAAGGAGGAAGCAGAGGACAGGGTGCACTGGCGGTCTAAGTTCACTGACAAAAGGAATGGACCTGTCGTAAGATAGAACACACAGTAATAAGTGCGTATGTGGACCACCCACCTTAATATACTACGTACCTGTCCTTTTGCCGGTAGTTGTATAAATGTAAAAGTAATTTACCCAAAAAAAGGTAACACGCTAATCTTTATGGATACTATGACCCTATCTTTTAAGCTGCGCCATAGTGTAACCGGTCAAAGTAGGACTTATCTTTCACTGTAAAATGAGAGTACAATCAATAAGACAGCATTTTTATTTGACTGTTTGTGATGCAAATACGTTTGTTTTTTCAAATAATGGTTATTTCTGCCCAATTGTCCCATCTGCGGACCACCTAGTATAACGATGTGGCCCATAGTTTGGGAACCACTGATCTAGAAATTAGTTAAACTTTACTGTCCCTCTCACCAGTCAATGCTAATCGCAATTCTTCACGCAACCTGTAGGAATGCGCGTAATGTGTGACGCACCCACGAGAAAGTAACGAGTGGGGCGCTAGGGGGAAAAAAAAAAGCGTCATCCACTTACACTTGGCGATGTAATCGACCGTCAAATTACAACCTGTAGGTCTCGCTGTACAGATTCAAAGTGTGTTAAGTAGACAAGTAGTAATTAAGTCGTTAAATCGTTTGATGGGCCTTTTTTTAAATCTTTTTTCTTTGGATGGAGCACTTGCTCTACGTTCTTAGTAACAGAATGAAAATTATGTCTGGTGCGAGAGAATGGAAAATAAATGGTACGGAACCCCGCACGGACTTTCTCGAACTACTGTTTAAAAATGGAGATATTTATTCACAATTTGTAATATATTTAAAACTAAATAATATACACTAGCAAACCCAAGCATAAATTGCACTATACTTATGAAAAACATTTTTTTGAGTCCCGGTTTTAAATTTTATATTTTTATTTTTAAAGAATTAATGTCCTCATTTGTATGTTTGGACCAATAAAAATATATTAATATTGGTCCACAAGGGTCAACACTTCGTATTAAAATTTCGACTTCCGATCGACATTTTATTAGGTGTTGCACATCTTCAGGTCAGCGCATTAATATTAAATTCCTCATTTATAATTTTGACCAATAAAAAATGTAAATATTGACTATTGAGTCTAAAATGGAGATAGATCATTGCTGTACAAACATTTCTTCTAAGAGGTTTAAGGGAAAATATCAAACTTGTTGAGAGACTTATATTTAATTACTCTATGGCATTGGAGAATTATTGCGTTAAAACTTAAGTAGTATCTCTTTACAACTAAAGCTCACAAAATTGTATTAATAAATTTGCCAATATCTCGGAAATTGTTGGTTTTATAAAAATGTATTTCGTATAAAAGTTTTTCATTTTTAATAGTACTACAATTTTGCAATGATAAGTTATTTCGTATCTCAAATAGTTGCGGAGATACGGAAATTAACGCTTCTGTAAAGTACCCATAAGTAATTTTCATGGGAAAATAAAAATAGCCATTTTATTTATAATCTTAATCAACGGCTAGATACGAATTTTAATCAAAATAGTTTTTTTTCTCTTTTTGCCCTTCAGTAAACGACCCATAATTTTAGGGGTAGATATCAAATTCCAAAAACACCTCAGAGCAACCCTATGAAAACCCTAGATATCAAGTTTTAGCCCGATCGGTAAAATAGTTTAGGCTCTAGTTGAAGGTACAGATAGACAGACGGACGGAAATTTAAAAATCACTTTTTCGGATTCGGGAGTCATAAAACGTAAAGATTCATGAAAATCTCGTGTTAGATTTTTTTGACGATCACAATACTTTCTCTACCTGTAAGATAGCGATAAAGTAAAAATGTATCGTAGTTTTTGAATAAGCCATTAAGTTTCTGGTAGGAAGAAGCTATTCTAAAATACCAATAAATATAGAACCCGCTTCGATGACCGCGTCACACTCGCAATAGATTGAATTGCCGATGACTGAATCCCAGTCAGGTTTTTTGACGTTTTTTTAATCTTTTTTTCAAAATGGCTTTCCACACTTCATGCAAATTCGTCTACACTTCTTCTATATTCAACGTTCATAATCCTTAATACATTATCGTGATATATATATATATATATATATATATATATAACCCGAACGGGTAGGGGTGCTAAAAAAAATTCTTTTGAAACTTCTCTTGTGCGACTTTTCGTTGTAGGGCCTAAACAAGTGTGGTCTGTGTGTATATCAAATAAATACTTAATGTCAAAATGCTGGATGATCCAACGAAACTCTCATATTAAAAATATTTCTGTTTTTGACCATCGAAATGCCAGGTTTCCCAGAATTGTTTACTCATAGAGAACTAACTTGATTCTGCGTAAAACCGGGACGGACCGCTCGAAGCGCTATTGGCGAACGTGTACTCCGTGCTGCGAGTCGTTTTTGTTTGTATGTCTTGGGGAAGCTATTGTTTTGTTGGCAGCAAACTTTTGTTTCAAAAAGGAAGATTTTCCAGCTCTATAGTTCTTTCCCCGAGGACTTGTTTCATGTTTCTCCTCTTTTAATGATGTTGAATAAAGATGTTCCGTTTTTCTGCAATCATCTCGGAAGAGAGAAAGGGTTGCTCGTGAGAAAAAAAAACCCTGAGCTGGAGTGTAGAAGAACTTTATTAATAGTATATTCCAGTGACTGTGAAACCGGTAGGGGGTGGCCGAGTAGCTATTACTACCCCTAGATAGAATCCGCCCCTCCCCTGGAATAAATTTGCCCCCTCTAGATTTATTTCACTCGACTCTGATTTTCTCGAAAATAAAACTGAAAGATGGCCTTGTATAAAACTCTAAATCACTTCCAGGGCATCCAATTTTCAAAAATTTGTCAGGAAAGGAGCACTCCAAATAATTTATTCTAAGGGCATTACATAAAAAAATCTTTAAATTGCTTCTAGAGTCATCCAACTAAAGAAAATTGCTCGAGGAAGATCACTCAAGATATCTTAAAGGTGCATCCCTTTTTCAAACATTTACCGGGATAGGCCAAGTGTCCCGAAACATTTTATTTTTATACTTACCCATGTTAAAACAGAAATAAGGTTCGGTTGCGACTGGCTGATTACGGGAACTTTGACTTTATCGAAACAGCTGAAAAGCTACTAAGAGTTTAAATTACTTGTCATTAATTTAGCGATACAAATTTGTAAACTTAGATTCAAATGAGTTTTTAGTACATTTCCAAACGTCATGAACGGTCAAAGTTGCCACGAATGGACTGTAACTTAAGTTGAGCGAATAATCAAACCGGATTGCTAGTGACGGGGAGGTCGGGACTTCAGTTCAGGTATAGGCCTACTTAGTGGTTTTCCCTATATGGTTTCTCAAAAACCAATCTCTCTTCACGCAAATTATCGGTACACTTTTATCTAAATTCTACCTTCCTCAACCCTACCTCATTTGTGTAAGTAAATGCTGACAGCATGAACCAGTAGTGAGAAGTGCAAAGATATAATTTTTTCTTTAAATCGTGTAAGTCATCGTGCATCCTAAACCACAGTATTTTTTCATGCTTATGATTTCCTGTTTATAATAGTATCTGGACCACTTGTAGCCTAACACATTGTCAAATTTTCATAGGAAGAACCTTATCCGACAGCAAAAAAAAAAAAAAAAA
>CABFWB010000981.1:160195-177878 GCA_902151455.1 Timema bartmani
TTTGTCCCCTGCCCTCATTGGGACCACATTCTCCCTTACCTCAACACCTCTGTATTTTGTCCCCTGCCCTCATTGGGACCACATTCTCCCTTACCTCAACACCTCTGTATTTTGTCCCCTGCCCTCATTGGGACCACATTCTCCCTTACCTCAACACCACTGTATATTGTCCCGCCGTGTGAGTGACGCTGTCCTAGACGAGGCTACTCTGGCCATCCGCCATGTTAGCCGCTGTGGCATCATCTCGTCTATTCTCAGACTGGCTCACCCTCGCGCCGGACCCAATAGTCCTGTCTTCGCACACCCACCTCCACTCCTGGATAAAATCAACTACGGTAGGTTATGCAGACGTCGCGTATTGTGGTGAGGTTTTCTGTATTCTACTTTTTTTTAAAAACCAACGAAATGAAGAATAGTGAAACTCTTTTAACATATCTTGAAAAAATACAACGAAATCTAAGGAAAAAATGTAACTAAAAAACTATTACACTGCCCCCAATGTTGGTGTTTTCATGTAAATAATAAAAAAAACTTCGATAATATTTCTGGTTCGACCGTAATCTTGTATCTAATTTCCCTGTTATTTGGGAGTGAGATGGGCCCTGTAAATACGGCATATTTTGCTCTACCTAATTATTACGAAATTTAGTACACATAAACTATTACTGTGTGAGTGATCAATTATAATGGTACCCGCATTTGTTTACAAGGAGAATGGAAAACCATTATAGAAAATTTTCTCTCGGATATTACTCAGACTTTAAGAGGTTGGCATTTATTGACCGAGCAAATTGAGGTCCTGTTTTAACTTTATCATTTGGCATGTCGTTTGTTTATCCAGATTTTTTTTTTAGCCAAATGCGTGACCCAATTTTAAAGCCTACACACACCAATGTGGAAATGAATGCTAGAATTTCTGGTGGGGAAAAAATTTGTGTGATTGAGCGTGGTCATACCAATGCGAAGTGATTTGCGGTAGTTCAAGGAAGGATACCAGTGTATGTACAGATGAAAAAATAAAGAAAAAGTGGAGTATAGAAACTATGTGTGATATCGGGACCTTTGCTAAGTTTATAAATCGATTGGGACCGAAAAGGGCTGCCTGCCTACCCCTGGTCCAAGCCTAAGGGTTCGGCCAGACTGACAAGCGTGCGTACGAGCGAGGGCGTGATTAGCAGATAGCTCTCGTTAGTTGTTGACGAGGAGGCTCCGAATCTTGGCTGAGTGAACTGATTGTGATTTTAGCAAGTGATTTATTGTCGTGGTTTTCTCATCCTCTCTTCATGCTAATGGTGATTCTTATTTGTAAAGGCCTACTTTGATACTATTGAAGTATTTTAACATATCAGTTTTATATGCATACATATAGGTATGTTTTATTATCTTACTTCTAACGGCCTAATTTAATTGGTAAGTGTGCTAAACCTATCGATAGTAATACAAATGTCAAAATGAGAAGTTTTCCTAGCACTCAATGAACCAACATACAATAATATTGCCTAGCGCCTGTAAACTAGACTGTACCGGGGCTCAGTCTGGCCACCTCTCATTACAACCCATGTGTTCTATTTTATATTTTACTCGCTCGCTCAGTCTGGCCGCCCCCTAAGGCGACACACTCGCGCTAGACGAGGCTGCTGATGACGGGAAGATTGGGATTATTTTCCTGGTCGGATAGGAGTGGAGGCAAGGGCGGGTCAAGAGCCTGTTGTCGAGGAAAGGGAGAGAGGGATTGGTTTTCATGATATTCCTTCAAGTGACATAATGATACAGCACCATTGTTTGCAACAAACTGCCAAAACGACAAGCGAGACGAGGCAAGACAGTGCATGCAGCAAACCATGCAGGACGACGCTGCAGTCCTGTGTTCACCAGCAAATACCCGGGATTTATTCGCCCCGGCCCGGTTAGTGCACTCCTATATCCTGCAATGATATTGTTGTTTCACGTGAATTTCGCTCCCGCGTCGGTCTGTGCAGGCTTATTCTTTGAAGTGTGTACATTTTTTTTTCAATCTGGTTATCAATTTAAGTATGGTGGTTGCTCAAAAAGGTGTTCTGTTTAATAGTTTATCTCAATTGATTTTAATTTGTAATTCTAAGCAATCGATTGAGTACCTAGGGTGAATAACTTTTTTTTTTAAATTTTGACATAATTGTGAGACTGACGTCTTAAACCACGTAAACTACAGCTATTCTGTATTATTACAATCTAATGTTTAGTATGGTATCCATTTGTTTTCTATATAACATGATTACAAGGTAAAATATCAACTTTAAATCTAGAGATTTTTGGACTGTAGTAACGATAATAACTTCGAGAGGTATTGTTCACAAAACTATTAGTTAACTTGGGCTAGGTTTTATTAATTTAAAAAAAAAAACTCTTTTGCAGTATTAAAATGTGTCCTTGTCCCATCACTCGTGGTAAACAAACCTTCACGATTATGGAATTCTGTTTTTGTCCGCGCGTTGTTTTTCCAGTCTGAACGGTGTACAATTCCCCCACCCGGAAGGAAGTTGGTAATGTTGTTTCTCCTAGTTATCACCAGACCGCCAGTCGGGTACCGTACCCTACCACTTTAGAGAGAACTCGCTAATGCCTTCTTTAGTTTTAATTACGCCCTTGTGTGAACACACTTGTACCATACACTGCAATATAGCTGGGAAATTAATTCCTTTTTGTAAGAGTGATATATCATGCGTCTTAAATAAATTTAAATAGTGAGTAGAAAATACGAAAGTCGTTAAGTCGTAAAATTAGCTTTTAGGTTATAAATTTATGTAAGCAAAGTTAACTGTGCAGGTAAGAATAGTATTTTTTAGACTCTGCTCAAAATTAGCTTAAATTTACTAGACAGAAAATAAAATGATTAATTTGTCCCTTTTTGCAATATTTCTTAAAGTATTGTCGAGGATGTGGGCGGATTTTTTTTGGTCATAAATATTTATTTATAGGTAATGAAATATGGCTTAAATAATTCAATAGTCGCCTTAAATTATATCTGAAGTTTTTGCAGGTTTTTAAAAGGGCACACGAAATTAATGTTAAGGTGGTGATGCAGAGAACGCGATTTAAGGAAAGTGTTTTTACAGTTTATATATTTTAAAAAATTGTCAAAATAAATCAAATAACTCTTCAACAGATACAGAGTTTGATTTTTTCCCCATGGTAACCTCAACCTTTCTTGACTCTCTGTCAAGGGTGTCATGAAATATAATGACAACTTTTTCTCTTCATTTAAAAGTTTATCATCTAATGCTCATGATATTAAAGAACTGTTTATGTTACCATATTACCATGGAGAAATGTTTGATTTATTTTGGTCAAAAAATGTGTTGCTTTAAACTGCCACAAACACTGCTCTTTTAACTAGCGTCCCCTACACTCACCGCTTAATGAGTCAAAATATCACATTCTTTAAGGAGTTAGTCTGTTCACAGTATCTTTGTTTTTTTATAAAAGTAAAAAAGATTTTAAAAACTGTTGGTGTATCCATCAGTTTCGCAAATATATATATATATATATATATATATATATATCNTAAAAAAGATTTTAAAAACTGTTGGTGTATCCATCAGTTTCGCAAATATATATATATATATATATATATATATATATATATATATGTAAATGGAAAACAATTACCTAAGAGTTGTACTAATAAATAACTGATTTAGTAAATCTTCAGTTTTTAGAAATTGACAATCGCTGTGAACAGACCGTGTAGTTAAATTTCTAAGTCATGTGGGCCCCGGATGTGAGTAGAGATGAAAGGTTTTTGCAGTGGCGGCTTGTGACCTTCCAAGGAAGTGAGGGGTTGTCGGGTGAGGCATACAGTACATCACATATAACCTTCAAAAAGGGGAGGGGGAAGAAGGTGTTTAGTAAATGTTAAATCCAAATAAATAATGCAAATTAGTTTTTTAATATGCAACATTTTCAGATGATTTAATCCCAGTGGAAGGGGATGTATGAAATAATAAATAATTTTAAATCTGCCTTCTGTCGTCGAATATTGTTAGTTCGAATTCTAGTTAGATTGAAATGTGGCGTGTGAAATCAGGTGTGATAGGAATTTTTCAAGGCTGTTTTAAGCGCTTATCAACCCTTAATTTGTGCTAGTATGAAATAAAAAAGTGTTAGATGAGAGGACAGAAATGAATCCATATACTGAAAGGAAAACTCTTTGGGACGAGCATGGAAAACACTTTTATTTGGTGAATTTAACTCCCGCTTCATTGACCCAATGGCGTCACTATCATGTAAGGCTGGCCTGCTGAAGACGGGGAGATTGGTGCTCAAATCCCGGTCGGTCTAATGTGGGTGTTTTTCTCTAAATAGTTTCCTACCCTCCATCCACGTCAATATGGGTAGATTACCTTTAAAATGCTTCCTTCCTCGCCCCAACCACGTTAAAATACGTATAATATATGCGTATAACCTGAACAGGTAGTAAGACGCGGTGATCAGTGAACCATTTTAAACTAAACTCAACCTAAGGACAGTAAAATTAATGATCAGCCCATAGGATATCTGGGTAATAGGCCTGCCTGACCCTCAAACCATTCAGACACGGTTAAGTGCAGGAGTATTCGGAGATAAGACAGTAGGACTGAAGTTTTTAGGTTAAGAGGCTAATATAGATACCGTAGGTCAGTGTTTAAACATTTAGGACCTAATTTTTATAAAAAATAAAAATTTTGACCTAAGTTAAGTGCGTAAGACAATGAAATAAGTGTTTCTTGGTACAAAATATAGGCCTAACCAATATTTTTGTATTAACAGTTTAGGCTATGCTCATATATACTAACTACTCTAATGAATTAGGGATGAGAGGTTGAATTTAAAGGAAATGTTCTCTCATTTGCGTGAAGTTAATAGTGAAAAACCATTTAGGGAAACCACCATCAGTACACGACCGTGACTCGAACCCCAATCTCCCTGTTATTGGTAGTAAAATTTATTGCGAGAGTACGCCTTGGACCATACAGCCACTGAAGCAGGTCATTATTATTAATTGAATCACCACGGAAGCTCTTTCAAGAATTGAACATTTAGGGGAGTAAAATGTTTATCACAAACGCTACGGCAGGGGCGATTAAACTATACTTGCTTAAAAATATACTAGCCCACTTTCCCACCCACTCGTGTTCACAAATTTATTTTTGATTGAATTGCTTTCTCTAACTTAATCGTACTGATTTAATGCTGATAAAGGCGTCAGTCTCGTCTCGTTTGCTGGTGATGGAGAGGTTTAGACTATAATTCCGATTGGGTTTGTTGAGATGTTTTTCCTCCAATTATTTTCACTAAAAATTGACCTTCCTTATCGCTAACCTAGAAGTGTAAACACGCGGAAGATAGTTGATTGGGCTGTCATGTATCTAAAAGATCAACGGGGGAAAACAAGCAATTTCACACAAAAAACTAAAAAATACTGTAATATTGGTGAATTTCGGACGCTAAACTGAGAATTTGCCTAAAGAGAGAGAGTGAATTGGAAAAATAAGCGTACCGATACGAACACATGTCTTATCTGACCACCCAAAACATGTTTTCCCTTTTGAAACATTGTGTGCTTGGCATCTACATACATTTTTCCATCAGTCAAATCACTTTACATTAGTCTATTCACTTTTATTAAAACTGAAATTTCATTCCTCAAGAGTCTACTCTCTAAAGTGACCTGGGAGAATAAAAATTATTTCAGAAAAACTTAAAAGACAAAAGAGAATTTTATTTTTAAAAATAGTGGTAACTTAACCCTGATAAAACTTGGTGCATAGCAAGTTTTAAAAATTATTATTTCATAAGTTTTGTTGCAAAACTGTTATCGCCTTTAGAGAATGTCTTTAGCTCTCAAGACCTTGTTCTAGGATACAATTATTTTCTAGGAAAAAATAATAAAGCAATTTGAGAATGTTTGACAACTTAATAACAATTTTTGTATACATTTATTTATTTCAGCAATCAAAGTTCCCAAAAGTTAACCCTTCACATAACTAATACTAGCTGTAACAAATTGATTAATGGAGCCAAAGTTGAATAAAAAAAATAAAAATAAAACCCTGGTCGTGTTTTCTTCCAATTGTTTTTCCACTCTAACTCCATGCAAACGTGGGTGCACTTGCTCAAAAGTCAAGTTTTATTATTCTTATAATATTAGCGTAAATAATACACAGGCTTGTAACCAGAACAGGTAGTATAATACGTGGTGCTAAAATAAAATATTCTGCGTGGTAATAGTTATTGATAATTTCCTTTTTAGAAAAATTTGACATACACTACTTTGAAACTCCATAAAATGTTGACCTCTTCTCCCCTTTAAAATAAATCTTTGAATACCGAGGATATACAGTTTGGTTCCCTCTCACGCCCTTTAAGTGTCGGGATATTACACATCGTGTGAAAGTAAACAGGTGCAGGCAGGGTGGTTATGTTGTCTGGGGCAGTCTAGTCAGTAAGGTAAACACAGCACCTGTGTAATCTGTTTTATGTACCAGGGGCTCTAAAACATTTTAGACCTTAAGGAACCCTTGCACCAAAAAATACACGCTGGTGCACTCATAAAATAGTTCACACAAATATTATGAACATTCAATAACGACGGTTAAATTATAAAAGTATAAAACAAACTGAAAACATCACATGTTCTGGCTGCGCCTTTGGCAATTGTCCTTTGTTTTTCTCTATATCAAATAGCATCAGTAATTATGACTGCCAATTTTTTTTCAAATATAAATAATATCAAATTGTATAACGAAGCCTGAGGTAACTATGGCTAAGGCCAAGGACTTTTCGGAGCACAGTTTGAAAGAAGAAAAACTCTGGTCCATACCGTGGAGAAAACTATACTATCCGTGAATCCAAGATGGGGTGGAACCATTTAGATATACACTTGGCAACAACCTTTAAAAGAACTGCAGATATTTGGGTAAATACCTCCATTTACCTTCAAAAAAGCCCAACTCACGCCCGATTGAACCAAAAAATTATTTAAATTAGGTTTTTCGCATTCTTCAATTACCGTATTTCTCTCGTTTTTTCAGCACCACCAACAGAAAAAAAAGCTTCGATTTTAATAAAATAAACCAAAATGGAAAGCTAAACTACCCCGTATTTAAGAACTAATTTATTACAAAATTCAATTGACTAGTAACCATAGTATCTTATTTATCAGTAGGTATGTTATTCATCGCTTCCTTCTGAATCAATATATGGCTGATTCCTCTGAGCCATCTTTATTTTTACTATCGCATAATATATCGCTTTCCGAGCCATCGAAAGCGTTGGTCAAGAAAGAAATGAGATTCTAAGGGCCCTTTTACACGAGCGTTTTAGTGTGGCCGAAGTCGATCACCAAAAGCAGTCCCTGTGAGGTTGTCTGTCGCCCGCTTGCAGTTACTATTTAATGCAATGGAAATAGTACGTCCCCTTTTCACACGGGTGCTTTTTTGACCACATGCGAACCGTTGTGGCCGGCTGTCGCCAGACCTGCCCGTTGACCACAGGCCGACTGCAACACTTCCCTTTTCCACATGGGTCGCTTATCAACCACATTTTGACGGCATGTTTTGTCAGTTAACATGACGGAAACGTTAGACACAAGACACGTTAATTGAAGAGATCCAAGCTGAACCCGCGATTTTGGAACTAGGTACACTAGTGATGTATACAGCAACTGAATCGAGAAGATTAAAACGTGGGGGAAAATGTGTGCAGTGTTTCACAGTAAATTCGCATTTAGAACTGAAAAAACTTATCCAGATAAATGCAAAGTTCATGGAATGGAGTGTGAAACTGCCCAAACTGTAGCCCCAACCAAACAATGGGATGCACCCAGAACCTCCGCGATTTCCTTCTCCTCCTGCGTCGTTGGAGGAGCACTAAAAGTAGTAATACTTCTTCGTCGGAATACAAACTATGAATGAATTAATTTCCCTTGTCAAGCGTGGGAATCTTCAGGCCATTTGAAGCGGGCTATACATTTTGATGCTGGCTATACCACAAAATGTGACTGGGTTGGACCACTGCAGTGGTCGAGCCGTCGACATTTGGACCACTTTTTGTGGTCGACTTCACCCACATGAAAACGCTCGTGTAAAAGGGCCCTAGGACTCACCCCGTTTTAAAAGATGTTTAATTGGAGGGGGGAGTGAGTCTTAGAATCGAAAGAATACGGTAGCATCAAAATTGGTATCGGTGTAATAGTTTCTTTAATTAAAGCAATACTTTTTTAAATGTAGTAAAACGGTTTCATTGGTATTAATTTCACTAGTTTATTAAGTAGAATACAGAAAACCGCACCACGACACGATGCTTGGTTCGATCTGTATTCTCCAATTAATTCAGGTGTTATTTGTGAGGCTGAAACTGGCTCTTAAGGCAAGTCACAAGTAAACACTGCCAACATCGATAATCCAAGAAGTAAAAAAAAAGGCCATCCTTGGTAATCTTCTGATGTATTTTTTATCTTTAATCCTTAATCAACATTTTAATATACTTTTACTGATTCAAAAAATCAGATGTTTGAATCCTAGTCGGGTGTACTAAGGGTAATTTTTCCTGAATGGTTTTCCAATATTTTTTCTCCGCGCAATTTCTGGGACACTCTCTAAATTCAACACTTCTCATTTGTAACTCATTAGCATAATTAGTACATATAGGACATACACATAGGACAAACGGGTAGTGAGACGCGTTGATAACTACACATACATGTTTATTTTATTTTTTAAAGTGGTGTATATATGTCTTATTTGTATCGTTTGAATGACGGCAAGATCCTAATTCTATTAAGAACATAGTAGGAGAAGTCATTATTCGACAGTTACAAAATCTACTGAAACTACTTTCATATACCACTAGTTCGAATCCCGATCGGTTCTACTGAGGATAGTTTTTCCTAAATGGTTTCCCGATTCTCTTTCCACGCAAATGTGGGAAGACTACCTCTAAAATGTTTTTTTCCCTCAACACCACTCTATACGCGTAATTATCATATATGCGTAAAACTTGAACAGGTGGTATGGCGCGGTGATAAAAAAAACTCTTTAACCTTAAGTCAATGCGTACATTAACGTATAACCCGAATGGGTGGTAAGACGCCATGCTAAAATAAGTTTTTTATTTATTAAAGGTCCTTCCTATCGAGTTTCTACCTTAGAATGTTTTGGCATGTTCCTTGGCATACCGTGCGTTATGTAAGCTTGTACATAAGCGCCATGATGAAAGACGAGCCGGGAGCATCGCGACGTCCTTTCACATGGCTCGGCGCCAATACGCCGTCCAAGCTGTGGGTGTGTTCATGCACACTGTCAAGGAAATCTCTCTTGAATTTGATTATTGGTAACAGAAAATATTATTTGTTTTGACGATTGAAGAGAGGCGGGCGTCTTCTTAGCTAATTTACGGTGTTCAATCTCGGCTGAATTTATTTTTGTGATGTGCATTCCAAAAGTAATTAAAAACAAATTAAGTATTCTGCTCATTTTTGGAATGTTCTTATTAGTTCCGAATAGGATTTATCAGGAAAAGGCAAGGATTGTTCTCTTAGATATTTTAACTGGCCTATATCCTCAGTAATCTAACCTTTGACAGTATGTCTGCAATACTCTTATCATTTTATAATAACACGTACCTACTTGCAGCATTGGCTGAGGGGTTTTTGTTTGACTCACGAGACTAAACATATGTCACTTAGTTTCTTCCATGTCGTCTTTATCGCTATTAGACTATACTTGCCTCTCTAGACTATAATCAATTCCTTTTTGTGTTTGTTATTCAATCAAATTTGTGTACATTTGTCGTATAGCTTGAGGTCTGTGTTTTGGGGGTACGTTTGGTACTGGTATGTCTTTCCAAATAAAACGTTTCGAACAAATGCAGTTGGCTTGAATTTCAATCCTAAAAAACTAGCTGCAATTTTTATTAATAATTGTATAAAATAAGATGTTTTAAGTAATCTTGTAGGCAATAATGTTTTTTTTTTGCAAGGTCAATAACCTGCTAACCAGGTATTAAGGAAAACCAGCCTTACTGTGAGAGTCGCCGGCCCAAAACAGTAGCGCCATAAAAGCTTTTAGAAGGGGTAGCTTACTTTCCTATTTTGGACCACTCACGGTACAGCCGCTAATGGTACAGGAAAACAGTTCTTTGGCCAATTTTTGATCATGAGGAGCAACTATTTATTTCGAGCTAATCACTCCTACCCTCAATTATTTATTGCTTTGATAAAGTGTTAGCTACTCCTCACTTCAATTATCTAACATTTGGGTTAGTTTAGTAAGAAACATTTAGAAACTCTTTCAACCTTCTTTTAAAGTACTATATCATACTCTCATGTTTCCTCTTCATCAAATAAACTGCCACTCAACGAGTAAAAATATAGAACTTTTGATCTTGTCAACTGTTGAATGTAATTTGAGAGCATCATTGAAGCTCTTGAAGGTCGTGTTCGATGAATTATGACTAATTTTTAACTCAATTCCTTGATCGATTTCCTTGTTTGGTGTTTTGAATAGGTTACGTAATTTGATTTTGGAGGATGAATTTATAGTTAAACTATCGGTCGCTTATTCGTAGGTGTTAAAAGGGAACGTTCAACTTTTAAGGTCAATCATATTTACATGATGGAATATTGCCCATTTGCAAAGACTTGAAGATTTTTCTGACACTTTAAAAGTTTATTTAAAAATAGCAGGTTCATAATCATTCTCTTAGATTATACTTGTGTGCTTTGCCATGTTGACAAGTAATTCAGATTAACTAGACTTGCTGGAGTTACTATAAACATGTGTGCCAAATGGATGAGTACAAAGCTGTATTTATTTAGCATCAACCAGTCAATTTGGACTCTACTAGTTTCCCCCCCAATAACAGGGCATGGGAAACGTTATGTAATCATCTGTTGGAGAGGTTGATTTGAATTACCATAAATACATATTCAGTGGACAAAGCAGATAATCACACTTACACCTGGGCATTAGTTGACGTTAGACAGTCACTCTAGGTAGTATGTTAGAAAACGTCTCATATATTATTTGTTAAATGTGACTCACAGAAACGTTAGTCGGATGGCCGCCACCCACATCCTTTTTTTACTACCTGAACCTACTCCCGAAAGGGCCAGAAAGGTATTGCCTCACATGTTTGCGTCGTGTGCGCTGTCGCCCTGCCAACGTAGGCGGAGTTTGCGCCGTTTGCGCTGTCGCCCTGCCAACGTAGGCGTAGTTTACGCCGTGTGCGCTGTCGCCCTGCCAACGTAGGCGGAGTTTGCGCCGTGTGCGCTGTCGCCCTGCCAACGTAGGCGGAGTTTGCGCCGTGCGCGCTGTCGCCCTGCCAACTTAGGCCATTCATGCGCTGGGTTGAGGTAGGCTGTCACGAACTAGGTTCAAGATATGAGGCGGTTGTAACCCGCTATTGTCGTGGGTTTGCTTCAGTTCACATACCTTGCTCAACGAGTCACGTACGTCCCATGTCAGTTCTCTTGACCTTTCTATCAGGTTTCATTTAGGGTTTAATTCTCAGAAGCTATCGGAGTGACTCATTCCACCTGAAATTTGCAAATGGTTGCCTTGTAGTACTTTAACGCCAAGTAGGGCAGAGGATATAATTGGGAGAAAATCAAACTTTTAACAATCATGTTTTCATGTTCTTCCATATTCATAGCTTCATAGTATATGTTTTGTTCTTGTGTTGCTTGTTAATTTTGTCAACTCAATTGGAGTGGCCACTAAGCCAATAGTAAGCGATTGAATACTTATATATAGCGGTTGTATTTACATAATTAAAGTTTTTTGTTTGTTTATAGTTATTTTCTCTCACGCGATGCCGGTGGTCAGTGGTCTCAGCAAAGGATATTTATTTTTTAAATTAGTGAACAATAGATTTTAAATTTTGTAAATTGTGTAAAGAATAAAATGTAAAATTATACTTATCTGCGAATATGTTGTATAGTTTTTGTGCCATAGTGATTTTAACTGCTTAAATTTGTGTTAACGGTTAGGATAAACATTTTGAAACCTACACTAACTGATGCAATTTGTAGTAATCTAATAGAACCCTGCTCACAGGATTAAGGTTTTAGGCCTTCTATTTGAAATTTGGCAATCTAAAATTTTGAGTAAAAACTGGATTGATTTGCACTTTGAAAACCTGGAAAAGTCGGGTAGAAGTTAGTTAAATTTTAAGGTTTCTGGAATCTTTACAGATGTTTCCGTAATAGTTTTTGAAATACACGGTGGAATCGCATACGAAAGAGATGGATGAACAACTGTGTAACTGATTTCGCAGAGAGCACTAATCTAAAATGTCTTTAATAACTATTCTGTAAAGAATTTAATATAAAAAACCAGCGAAAATAACTAAATTTGCTTTATTTATTGGCTTGCTTTTAAAATACTAGAAAAATTGTTTTTTGATCTCCACAAGTCGGGATTTTCAAAACCTTCTCTTGTTTAATTTGTCTAATTTTTCTTAAATAAATCTGAATGCTCTCCACGCTCGACATTAGTAGGCCCTACTCTAAAATACAAATTCGAAGTTTCCCCCTACGCTGTCTAGGAAAGTCTAGAACCGTTCACATGTGTACCAATTAAAGGCCAAATATTATGTGTAGCTACGCAAACGTTCCGGAAGTGACTGATGAGGCCCAAGATAATCTATAAATACAGCGGAGACATGGCTGAAAATACTTGGCACTGAAAGTGGTGTTAATTTTATATTTCGGGTGCGACTGGAGTATCTGGTATTTATTCCCCTTCTGCTCTTTCCTTCAGGGACGTATTTTCTCGTATTTCCTTTTGTTTGTTTTCTCCATCCAAGGTTGATACAAAAGTCTAGCTTCAGTCCCGCCCTCAGTCAATAAGATTACGTGTGGTACAGTTCTTGCCTAAGAAGTATGGGTTTCAAAATGCACCTTCGACAAAATTTTCAGCAAAGAACAAGATGTCAAAAAATAAATCTTCTCGCAACTTTAAAGAATGTCTTTGCCAGCAGCTTGTCCTCTAATTTGTTAGAAAAATCTATTTTTGATAGAAAAACAAATAATTTGTTTAAAAAAAAACTCCCAATATTTCTTAAGTTTGTAAAAAATAAGTTTGCAAAAAACCCTCATATCACACGTGGCTGGGCATGAACCCTGACCTCTCAATTTCCGACAAACCAGTCCAGATGGACTTAAAGCTTAATCCGCGTGTCCACTGGTGCGAGTCAGTTTTACAATAATTGTCAAAATTAAATAAGAAAATAAGGCTCAAGTTTGAAATGTTCCTCTTAAATCGGTTTGCTAAGAAATTTGAATTTGTTTACATTGGAACTTTTAAACTCTTCTTGGCTGATTTGTGTTGGGGATGTCCTCGTGGTATGAAAATAGCCGTGCGCATAAGAAGACTTGTTTTGTTTCTGTCGTGAGAGAACTGGTGAGCTAGGCAGGCTACACGGTAAAAACAATAGTGTGACTGCAGTCTGTTCCAGAGATGAAACTAATGATTGTCACGTGCTTTAGAATGATCCTGTCTTCAGGCGTTGCGCCAGGTGCGGGGACAACTATACAATCGCATCGCCATAGATAGAACCTTTTAAACTGTAGTAAATAAAGAGTAGCCAACCTTACATTTGCATCGCCATAGGTAGAACCTCTTAGAATATATTTGATAGAGTAGCCAACCGTACAGTCTATTGCTCTAAAACGAACCTAGTAGAATTTATACGTGTAGCCAGCCAGCACTATCAAAATATAATTATGAATATCTATCTTTCTTTTTTCTAAAGGGACGGTTGCAGAACCCATGGTTTGTCGAATGAGTAGCCAAAATGAAAGTTGTTTAGTAGCGTGAAAATGGCAGATTAATTTTTTTTCCCCCAATGCAAGTGGATTATATTGGTATCGCCATTGAAAGGACTGTGTAAGAGATCAGAAAAGCTACTGAATCTGCTTTGATACGCCAAGCCGTGCGAGCTGCTGCTGTCACTTATGGAGGGGGGGGTCAACTTTTACAGAAATGTAAAAGCTAGATATTGTTCCCGTTTGTCAATATTGTGTATATAATTTATTAGTAGCCTATATAACCTCTAGTCTAAACGGTTATTCATATGTAAATTTGGCTACTGCTCTAAAAGATTGCTTCCTATATTTTTTAAAACCACAACCAAATTCTTGGAACGAAAAACTTTCGTGACCCACCTAGATCAAATGTACATGAGGGATACGAGCCTCGGTGACGTAGTTGGCTAACGCGCCAGTCGTGTTGAGCTAGACCACCAAGGTCGGGGAGATCGAGGTTCGAATCTCGGTCGGGTGAACTAGGGGTGGTTTTCCCTAAATGGTTTTCCACTCTCCCTCCACGCAAATTCGGGCTCACTTCCTCTAAATTCAACCTTCCCAATTCCTAATCCATTAGTGAAATTAGTACTTAAGCGTACAACCCGAACGGGTAGTAAGACGCGGTGTTAAATAATAATAATAATAATAATAATAATACATGAAGGGTGCGGAGGGGGCAGTATTTTTATTTTTACCACAGTTGTTTCACATTTCAAAAACTTTGCGTGGCCCACAGTAAAGGGAACCATGATTCTAAAAAAACTATTTCTATGTGATCTAGATGATTGCTCCTAAAGTTTTTTTCCTATAGTCTTTAATGCTGAAACCTATGTCTATCGTAATTTTGAGTGTGAATATATTTTTAGAACTTGTTTATCTTTGTTTTTAGCCTCTCTTGATGCTGAAAATGGTTGTCAGCCTACGTTAGGCAGCCACCATCTTCCTTCCCTTCTCAACCCAACCCCCTCTCAACGCACTTGTTTGTAGCCTGTTTCTCTTGCTGACAAATATTCGCATGTCGATACCATCTTGGAGCAGTGTTCTAGAATGTTTTACTGGATGATAAATCGTCCTTGGAGTGTTGTATTTCGAATTGGAAATTTCCTCCAACTTTCGAATAACAGCCGGTGATGGCAACCAGGCGGTGGCAGCTCCAGTTTGCTAAAAGAAAAAAAGAAAAAAAACTTTCTTAAATTAATTTTTTATCAAATGTAAAGTATAATAAGAAAAATTGGCTACTCAAGTGTTTGGAACAATGTTGCCTGAATTAAAAAAAAAAAAAGCTACGCATACATATGTACTGTACTAATGCGGAGAAAATTGACTTATACATTATCATTTGTTGGCCTACATTAATAGCGAATCTTGAGAGATAGAAATGATCTATAGGTTACGGATATACCCGCACCGAGTATCACATTCAAATCATAAATTCGTAAAATCCTGAATGCCTCATTGGCGCGCTACGCCAACGGTCCCGACCTCTATTCCCATGTCTTGGGGTCATTTTTTCAAATTTACTAATATAGGCCTATAATGTCCTTAGTTAAAAAAAATCAAATATTATTAGAAAATATTGTCTTGATGCTGTAATATTTTACAAACTGGTCTCATATTAAATGTCTCATTTATTTTCCTCATCACGTCTTACCAACCGTTCAAGTTATACGTATGACTCTAACGTGGCCGGGATGATTAAGGTAGAATCTAGAGGAAATATACTCCACATTTGCCTGCCGGTAGAGGGGGAGGGGGGGGGGAATCCTCAATATTATAACATTCCCGTGGCCGCAGCCAGGAAAATCTGGAAATGTCAAGGAATTTAGTTTTATTTGAGGTATAACTTTCTAAACAACTGAGTTTTATAATCGATCGGGTAAAATTGAATACATTTTTGGCTGTCTTGGGAAAATACATATTTATTGCATATTATTAAAATGCTTGTTTTTTTAGTTAAGCATACTATATTTATTTTTGAGTTAATTTAAAAGTAATTAGTTGTAGCATCCTTATTGATTCCGATATGGGTTTGCCAGGGAAATTTTGATTTTTAAAGAATTCTTTTTCTAAGATTATGTGGCCAAACTGCTCTGTTTTTCAACTGTGTGCTGCAAAATTTTTGTTTTTATTGCATTTATTTACCCTTTTCAAAAAAAAAAAAAGTGTCAATCTCCTAAAAATAAACTCCTTGAATGTCAAGATAAAATATGAGGCCGTAGTTAACGAATTAAAAGGTTTTTTTTAAATGAAAAACACACTAGACCTCGAGATATATTATGTACATTATTAATTTGTTGTGCCGTTGTGATTAAAAGGTATAAGAAACACTGATCTTAATATAATGAACCAGTGGAACTACAACCCTGTTACAGAACAGTACAAACCTAGCACGAAAGATGATGTCCTACCTATAAAACAGGACATTGTATTATTCCCGTGGAGGTAGCAACTAGAATCAAACTTTAGATCCTCAACTCATGTGTTCCCGCCATGCCCTACTATCCGTCCGGCCTATACTAATTTTAATTAGCTAATAAGCTAGATATGAGGAAATTAGAATTCAAAATAAATGTACCTGCATTTGCTCGGCGAGGGGGAGTGGGAAAACATACCAAAGAAAGAAACACCCTCAGTACATTCTACCGGGACTCCAGCACCGACCTCCCTATCACTGGTAAGCTGAACTAAATGAGCCTGGTGGCATCTAGTCTGTATCCTCAAATGCGGGTAGCTTTGTTGTCGACGTATTATTCGAATCTGGCGCTTATCACGCATGCGTGTGTGGGATTTACTGTGCGTGAAAGTTTACTTTTTTCAACGGTCGTAAAAATGACTTAATATATTGATCCCAATTTATTGTTAAAACAGATTATAAAACACTAATAATGACTTGACTCTTTATAATCGTAAATAGTTTTTGTTTATGAATAGGAAAACGTATTAAATAATAAACAATACCTTACGCCTTCGTGATACAAACAAATACTAATTTAATGTATGTTCTTATTTTTATTTATCAAATATTAAAAACAACTTTTATTGCATATATAAAGTGAGCCGTCGTCATAATCGTTTTAAAACTTATGTTTGTATTAAAAAAATATCACCGATTACACAACTGATTCAGAGTCATAGGACAGTAAGATATTCAAATTACAGGGTGTTCCTATGACGTAAATAAAATATTTTACACGAACAACATTGTCATCGGCGGAACTCGAGTTTTATGTGGCCATAAACCAAAACTTAGACAAGAAAATACGTGCCGTCATAAACAAGTAAAATATACGAGCTATGTGTTCCCTTCCTTATATCCCCTCTAATTTTTATTTACAACAACGTGGGGGAAGAGGGTAGTGAAGGGTTGGGTGGGAAAGTCAAACAGGGGGGGTTGTTTGAAAGCTCCGGTTTTCCACAAAAAAAAGGCCAGATAGGAAGAAAGCATTTTGGAGCTTCTAACTACTAGACACTGAACCGACAAACCAGACGTCTCCATGTCGAGTATTTATTTAGTTTCAGTTTGTGTGTTAGACTAGTAGGGTGAAGGGTAAAACACATCACCCTACAGAAAGTTCAAATAAACTAGACACGCTTGAGTCGTAGCATTACCTCCACTCCCCCTAATAGTCTGAGTGGTTATAGGAGTCTACCACGAGTCGAGGCCAAAGTGACCTTTTTTTCCTTGGCATTTTCGGGGACAGCCACTTTATAACCACTGGTGGAAGCTGGAGAAGGCAGTTGCCATTTAAATAGTACTAATGCACCCTGTGGTCTGCTACATTCTCAAAGCGCACAGGCCGAATTTGTGTATCAAAAGCGTATCATCGTTTGTAAACTCTTGAGCCCACATATGGC
>CABFWB010000981.1:179640-200777 GCA_902151455.1 Timema bartmani
AAAAAAAAAAAGGGGAGGGGGGGGGGGGGTGAAATTTAGACATGGCACGTTTATTCAACACTTATAATTGAGGTACAAAAACATGAAATATAAATACACGTATAAATAATGCTTCACCACAACTATCCCTAAACATATGACACGTTTTAAATTTGAAACATAAAAGAAATAACTCGGTCACAAATCACAATACCAAACCAGGGTCGCATTGGTGCTCTCCCACGAATTATTTATTTCGGTTTTCCTTCTTAATGTAAAAGCCAGTACCTCATTGAGTTTTTATTAAATTAATAACACCTTTTTAACCTAATAATGTTTTTAACCTTAAAATGGCTCCAAGAAGAGTTTAATGTTTTAAAAACAATCCTTGATACTGTATATCCTTTTGAGCAGTGGTGAGTCATCAAGGGTGGACTGGCAGGTTCCAAGTAGCTCGGGGTTATAAATATGACTACCCTTAACACACATTCATAAAAATCATTGTAGGCTGAAGTGGTGTTGTGAAGTATTAATTATTTTTTTTATAATTAGCTAGAAGGTTAAATCCAGGGGCCATTTCGGATACATAATCGAGGATTACGTCGCTGTTCAATCTAATTAAAACATCAACTTCTTTTTCTGCTGTCGCGAGCAAAAATGCTTCTAAATTGTTATACATTATTTAGTAATCTATTTTTTTTAAATATTAAGTTTGTAAAAAAGTTTCTCCGTCCACAACCTGTGTCGATTACAAAGCAAGTACCAGTTTGTCTTCACTAAACAAATGCTTTGTTTGGCTTAAGAAATTGACTATAAGAAACAACAAATGGAACGTTTTTAACTTTAATCTCATTAGCAATTCATTGAGTGTTGCCAGGATAATCCTTGCTGCGATAATCTCACCTACTGTTTTCATTCGACCAGTCATGCATAAGCTCTGCACTAATCTTAAGGGAATATACAGTGAGATAATTCATACGTACAGTTTAAAACTAAAACTCATCTACGTGGGAATGTAAGTAGGTGACAGCTAGCAGAAAGTTATGTATTGCAAATACAAATCGTAATAAGAAAATGGGCAGATTCTATTAAAAATAAAGTTGAATGTTCTGTGAAAATTAAGAAAAGAAGGGAAACCCATACTGAAAATTATTCTCACTCGGATTCCGTACTATCCGGCCCAGAATGCCGCCAATTTTGGCCGGATAGTCGTGACTTTAGTGTACTTCCAGCCAATGTTTGCAATCTAAAAAACCATCTGATAGCTGTCACATACACTCCCACCGTAGCTTAGCTATACCTCTCTTTTCCCTAGCAACACGCCACAGCTCGACAACTGCTTTAGGAAAACTTTACCATGAGCCACCGCAAGTAGAAGCCCATCTTCTCACGCCAAAATTAATTTAGATAAGGCCTGTCAACAAGCGTAGGGCTGGTGCCATACTGGACCGAAGATACGTCTCGTATGAGAGCGTCTTTTTGGTTTCTTCCGGCCGATAATCCGTTTGTTGGAGAATCTGTTAAGTTGTAACACTTTTAGTTATTCTGCAGCAATGATCACATCTCTACAAATAGCTGCAGCCTCTTACATTTTTTAAATTCATTAATCGATTTTGGGAAGAAGAAAAAATTCGTTGGTGGGTGTCAAAAGTGTATGCAAGCAGGAAGGTGTTCAGTGAAACAAGTTTATTGGTCGACTTAAATTTACAATCTGTCAGTGGTTTGTACAAAAATTTCACTAGGATGCACCCAACTGATTTTGAGTTTTTGTTATCTTCAGTTGATTGATTAATACCAAAGGTTTCCGCTGGGCGTCCTCAAGGCCTGTCAAAGAGCGTAGGGCTGGTGCCATACTGGACCGAAGATACGTCTCGTATGAGAGCGTCTTTTTGGTTTCGTCCGGCCGATAATCTGCTGGTTGGAGAATCTGTCAAGTTATAACTACATGTTTTCAAGTGCAAGGCTCCACACTGGTAGCTGGGCCCCAGCATTCCTACCAGCACAATGCTTGCGAAAAAGGCGGGTATCCACGTATCGTGTAATCGTTTCGTATCATCTAGTGATACGATACAGTGCAACACTGATTTCTTTTTGTATCATCACTGCGTATTCATATTTAAAAGGAAAATATGGGACTGCGATATGTATCTAAATTGAGTGTTCAGTTCTAGTTCTTCTGCAGCAATGAGCACAGCTCTACAAATAGCAGCAGCCTCTTATTACATTTTAAAAAATATTCATTAATCGATTTTGGGAAGAAAAAAAAATTAGTTGGTGGGGTGTCAAAAGAGTATGCAAGCAGGAAGGTGAACAGTGGAAAAATTAATTGGTTGACTTAAATTTACAATCTTTCAGTGGATTGTACAAAAATTTCACTAGGATGCACCCAACTGATGTTGAGTTTGTTATCTTCAGTTGATCCCAACAGGTATGTTCCTATAAACCGTATGGTCTCCTCCTGACTCCATTCTATTTTGTCAAATATTGTAATAACAATATACGAAAAAACCATACTAATAAAAAAACTCGACAAAAGGTTTCCGCTGGGCGTCCTCGGGATGAATGAACGTGCAACGCAATAAAATGGTTGCCCGTCCACATATGTTTCAACCTAGTGCCATATCATTCCTTTGTTGTGACGGCGAAAAAATGACAAATGACCGATCAGGCCCTTTGCGTATCTTTGTATCACATTTGGCACGCCACTTTGCAACGGTCTCCACTGATACTCATTGGTGACAAGAAACGCTGTTACGCAACAAATTGATACCCGCCTTAAGATTTACCATTCTTTTGAATATATTCTTTCACTAAAATTAGGATCTTTCAAAGGTTTTTCAAGACATGCGTGAATATATATATATATATGTTTTAATCTCCTTGTAACTTCTTAGTTCATTATATAAGTAATTAAACTGCCCAATAGATATTCTTCTGGTATTTAATTGATGAATAAGTTTCCTTTTTCTTATATCTGGCTGTAACGCCTCGCCTCGTATGTAGATCATTTGCAATGCCTTCATCGTGATCACCCGATACAATGTCAGAGAAGCAAGGACCTGTTGAAGGATGCGACATCAAACTAAAGTCATTCTCATAATTAAACTAAATAAACATGTTCATGGACATAAAATGGTTTAGTAAGTGTTAATTGAAATATATGTATTTTAGTACAAATAATTGGTTATAATTGGTTCTGGAGAGTTTGTTTTAAGTCACTTGCTTTTCTACACATTAGAGCTAAGTTGAGAGTTATTGATTAGTTCATGTAGATAGGTAGAGGGAGGTGTTAGTCAGTTATTCTTTATAATATTAGGTATTGGTTTAAATATTTTTGATAATTTTATATACAAGGGGGCGATTTCCCCCTGTATCCGCCAATGCAAAGAAGTAACTGAATTAAATGCTGTATAACTACTGTGGGTAGAAATACGCCGTGGATGTTCCGCTGTAGTGTGTCCGATTCTAACAATGACGGGAGATTCTTCGCCTAAAATACGCGGCGCATCTTCTATCCAGTGTGGCGCCATCACATTTGTCGAGAGCAGTCCAAGTAACCAAACACGATAGGGCTGCCTACTTTGTAATCCTCATCGCATTCAGTCTTCCAAGTCAGACAGGCACACTATCCTTACATCCTACCTAAAGTCCAATTCTCATAGGTGATACAAACATATTTTTTTGTACTTAACATTGATAACATTTTACCATATTATTAATTTTCATACCCGCTTCAGTGGCCGCGTGGTCTAACGCGCTACTCTCCTTTTAAACCAAACTGCTGAAGATGGGGATATCGGGGTTCGATCCCGGTCAGGTGCACTGAAGGAGTTTTTCCTAAATAGTTTTTCACTCTTCCACGCAAATATGGGTGCACTTCCTCTCGGTCAAACCTTCATAGTCCCTAAACCATTGGTGTAATTAGTGCATAGGCGTACAACCCAAACGGGTAGTAAGACGTGGCGTTAAAAAAAACTTGATAGATATGAATAATATCTATCAAAAGTGACAACTGCAGATCACCTGACATCATGTATGGATACTTGAAAGTAGATCTAGTTGCTATTAGATAAGACCCTTTCTATGAAAATTGGACTGTAAACATCTTTAATATGTGTACTCTCGTTTGGTGATGAGATTGATTTTTTGAAGGGATCCATTTCCTAGTTCCGTGACTTGAACTGACAAGACACGCATTGCTCCCTTTACAGCCCGTGGAATGTGAAGGGGGTGTGAGGGGGACGTTAATTGGCGTGCCCCCCGGGTCAATTACCGCCATTGGTCCGTGTCAAGCTTGATCTCGCTCGCTTTTCCGCGTGGGTGTTTTCCATGGCATCTGCCTGCCTGCCTTTACAGGTTTTATACGAACCTGGGACTTCCTGTCCCCGGATAAAATTACAAGTCGGTAGAGTTTTAAATGTTCAGATATCTATGCAATAACTGAATAAAATATAAACTACTTTGTTACAGTCCACTTTTTATAAGAATAACATCTGACGGATATAAAAGTTACTTTATCTGCCTTCACATATTCATACATCAAGTCATGTGAATTGCAGCACACACTTTTCATATATATTATCAATAACCTAAACATAAATAACAGTAGGATAAAATGACGGTCATTGAACAATTTCATACTTGTACCCCATCAAACAAAACACGTTCTCACGTCTTTGGATATGGATGCAAGTTTGTGAAGAGCAGTGACATATTGTTTGATCTTGTCGTCCAATAAAAGTCCCAGCCACTGTTATGAAAGAACTTTAGGCTACATGCCTGAAATCAGGGTTGAGGCACGTGACATAATCCGGAACAAGATCTCTGATTCTTGATGTGGGATGGAAGGGGACGCGAGAAAAGGTCTGTTTTTGTAGTTTCCATAGCAAACTTTTTTTTTTTTGCAGTATGAATCAAATATTTCTTCAGTAGAAATACGGAGTAAAAATATTAACAAATAGTAATTTATACGTTTCTTAAATATTTGTCATGAACATTTAAACATTTGATGATAAACTTTTTAACTGAAGAAAGTTTTCATCAAATTCCAGGACACCCTTGGCAGATATTAAAGAACTGTTGAAATTAGTATGTAAAGAAAATGAAATTGTTTCGACTGGGAGAAATATTTTATTTTTCTGACAGAGAGAAGTTTTTGCCTTAAAACTACAAAACTACTACCCTTAACTCGTAATCTAAAACATTCCGCCTTGAATATATTTATCTGTAGTTTTAAAATATATTTATTTCAAGCTTTCCTTATTTTACTAGCTTGTTTTTTAGTTAGGAAACTGTTGCGAGAAATGTAACTACCTATTTTATTAAAGGCTAGTGAAGAAATAGGTTTATAAATGAACGCTGAAAAGAATAATGCATATGGTCACACAGAGAGGAAGATATCATTTAACAGGGTCAATGAGTTTTAATATTCAGGAAAAATTTTAACTAGCAATAACTATATTAGATTGAAAATTAGGAAAAGAATACAGTCTGTAAATGCATGCTATTTTATTATTCGGTCAGTACTCAGACGTCTCGCCTGCTGTCAAGGAATGAGAAACCCAGAATATACAAAACAATAATATCACCGGTTGTTCTCTATGGGTGTAAAACGTGGTCTCTTCTTGCTAAGGAGTCTCTGCTGGAGTTAAAAGCGTTGAGGCATCATTCTTAGAATCCTGTCCTTTCACATCCACTGAAAGACTGGTTGGAATCCCGGTTGCACATTTGACTCCGATCCGGAATTCATGACTGGGAATATTGAAGAAACTAGTTTTTTCTCCATTCTCTCCCCCCGATAGTTTTATATCCTCTCTCAGTGCGAAATCTGGTACATTTCTTCAAATTCATCATAGTTGTTCTTTCAATGGTCAGCAATCGTTGTCCTACGGCTCGTTATGTAATCTGCTTACGAGTTCATATGATGTGACTGGAGTCATACTCCTGGCTCAGCTTGACTAGTGTCTACTACTACGTGTCAGCAGAAGTCGGCAGATTATTTTCCGTGGCTGACTCGAATCTCACACACCTGTTTTTCACTTGACGCGTTGCTGACGGGTACAATCTTTAGAGTTGACGATTATGTCCCCCTCCCAACACCCAACTATTCAACCTCTACGAACCACAAATTCTATTATTACTTAACCTACCCGGTGGATACGTGGTCTTCGGCGTCAATCTCGCAATAGATTAGATCCAAGGTTTGCAATATTTTTATATTGTATAAATTGAGGGGTTAACTTAGTTAAAATTCCTTAGAAAATTGATTTTATATGTATACCTATACAGTAATCCTGCCATGTCCATAAAACTTGCGTATTTACATTGCTGTGCAGCGTACGCACGTGTATTGCTACTGACGTAATGTTATTAAGACCCTGTCGTGACCTCGCATCAAGGAAGAAAATCAAAGCTGGGAAACAAACTTCAATCACAGTCTTTTTAAACGGCGTCTTTTCCATTTTTCTTTTGAAATTATAAATTTTGCATTTAATAAATCCAAAATTCATTTTTCTGTTTACGCGAGTAAAAAAGTTATGTAATGTATATTTCATACCTATTCTGCACTTACATTTAATTTGTATTTGTTTCAGTACTGTCCACCCCGGTTTCCATACTAGCCAACCAAATATTGGTCCCGTTTTGGTTGGATAATCGAGACTACAGTATTTTTTTAAAAAATTCAACTCTTTGACCTATGTATATAGGGTACCACATCGAAAGGAAAATGTCTGTTTATCATCGATACCATTTTAATGAAACGGAACATCAAAAAATCGAAAGCCAAGCATCGATGCTTTACGAGATTCAATTTTTTTGGTGCATTTTACAAAGTAATACTTACATAATTATATTTAGCATTAGAATGGACCTGAAAAAGAGGGTTTAATGTGTTGGGACTGGATAGAACTAGCGCAAGATAGGAATAGTGTGTAGTGAGGTGGACTGGATAAAACTAGCTCGAGATAGGGAGAGGGGGCGTACTTTCGTAAGTGCGGGAATGAACGTTCGAGTGCCTAATGCCATAGAGTAAGTAAATACAAAAAATGTTAGAAATCTATTTTTACTGGTGAAACAAGTTTTGATCTGTTTTTAGAAAGGTTATGTCCCCCATCAAAAAAAAGATCTTGCTGGTAAATTTTCCCATCAGGGAGTAAATTCACCCCACTTTATTGTAACTACCCAACGGGCATGTCTCCTAACACTTTTTTTAATAAAGGTGTTTTTATTTATTTGAGGGCAAGTGATCCATTCTATATTGTGAGGTAGGGAAGCATGCTGACAGCTGCACTGAGGTACATACAATATTTAGGGGTGTGGTGTGAAAAAAAGGGGGGGAGCGATGAATTATTAAATTCCCAGTGTTATAGTTGGATCGCCATAAGAATAACTTTGTATGCCTCAGGACACAGTTGTACGTGGGCTCAAACCCAGCCGGGGTTGACGAATTTTTCTTGAGCGATAAAAATCTAGACTAGCACAACTTCCTTCGGAGTGGGAATAAAGCTGTTGGTCGCATGACAATTGTGGCATGTACAAAAACCCTGTAAAATGTTGAAGGATAGAAAATGATGCTGCGCCCATCGCAAAATGAGATGTATAAATATTTCTGTTATTAAATAAATGATAGTTTTAATAAAATATTAACCCGCTTCGGTGACCGCATGGTCCAAGGCATCACTCTTGTATTAGACAATACTGCCGATGACGAGTAGATCGGGGTTCGATCCCAGTCAGATTTAATGAGGGTTTTTCCCCTAAATAGTTTTTCCACCCCCACCATACAAATGTGGGTACTCTTTGTCTAAATTCAACCTTCTTCATCCCTAGCACATTAAAGTAATTAGTACATAAGCGCTTAACTCGAATGTGTAAGTCGCGGAGCTAAAAATAAAAATAAAGATTTACATCACGTTGACAACTATGCTTAAATGTCCAATTTTAATTTTCCCCTTCCTGTGTTGGGGGTGGTGGGGGGTGTAATTACTGGACTCGAATCTAAAGGCTTGTTTTTGTGTTTAGTGAACAATATTCAGTTCTTCCCATTATCAGCCCTCCAAACCAATTCTAGTAACTCTCATACACTGGCAGCATAGACAAGGGTATCCTTTCTCTATGCCTCAGGGTTGGCCGCATCGATAGTGTGCCTGACTACAGGGGTCGAGGCTGGGGGCTTGTAGTAAGTACATTGTGACTTCTCACCCTCTCTCCAAAATATCGGCGGTACTTCTCATTTAAAATTGCCCTCATACTCTCCCCTTTGACTTGAGAGTAACCAATAAAAGTTTCTTTGATCCAAAACCAGTGTTAGGTGAACAGATTATTGTTAAACTTACCCACAGTCTTGTCCATTCTCATTATAACAGAGGCATTGTACCTCAAACTACAGCGACAATATTTTTGGAGACTTTGGTTCGATTTCCTGTGGGGTATGAATCGGGTGGTGTGCGAGCAAATTGGAATAAGTGTGGTCCCAAACGCCAATAGCCCCTTCTAGCTTCTAAATAAACTATTATATACAAATCCAAACTCCCCCCTTCTCGCCCCCCTCCCTCCCTCTTGCTACTTATTCTTGCAGCGTCGTCTATAGTTAGGGTTACCATACGTCCGGTTTGGCGTCCGTATCTGAGAAATGTCCGGATTTTACTAATATGAACCGAAAACGTGGCCAAATTGGGGAATTTTACTCTGCGCCGTACCTTAGGTTGGTCACACTGCAGCATGAATAAAGTACTTGAAAAGTTCAGAATATAATATGAACACTTGTGTTCTACTGTATGTAAATATTTCATGGAATTTAAGTGATAGTGTATTAAAAAGGCTTAATTATAATAAATTTGTAATTTATTAACCCCATAATACTTATTTTGTAATTTAAAAAGCTTATAAATCAAGCTAAGTTTGATAACATTTTTCACGTATCAGGATAGCTAAAAACGCAGATTTCAGTACCTAATTTTCAAAAAAATTTCCGGACCCCCCAGCCACCCCGGAAAGACCTCTGTCCGGATATGGCCTCAATAAATTATGGTAACCCTATCTATAGTGGACGTGTTCTTGTTCCACAATATTGCGTTTGTACAAGGCTTGGAGGAGGGGCTGACCGGGATTGTAAAGTGTTCTCTGCTTGAACCTAACAGAACTCTGTCCACGTGATGAGGTATGTGAACTCGGTAAACTTAGCGCTAGTTGAAATAATGTTGTCTTGTTTACCCTGCACTACGCCGGGCTGCTTGTTAGATCCATCCGGCGTGGATATAGTTAGATTTTCATAGAAGGGGTCTTAACTTGGAGCTAAAACAGCTAATAGATATATGTTCAAATGTAGTCATACCCCAGGTCATGTGATCTACAGATGTCACTTTTAATAGATATCACTAACTATAAAAATTATCTTAATAATACAGTAAAATTATATCAATTTTGGCTTAAAAAAAGTTTTTATTCTGTAAAAATCCCTTCCGATGAAATTCGAACTGTACATTTTATTCACACTTTGATGTGCGTCATATTCGCTCAAACCAACATTATTGTCAAAGCTAAGATAACCTATAAAAGCTGTATATTTACTTTGGAAAAAAACCCGTAATGGTAAACTTTCTATTTTGCGTTGCAAAGCATCATGGGTAAATACATTTCTGCATTATTTTTAATTTATTTCTTTAACACAAGCTGCTATCGGATAGGACTGAGGAAGGGAGGACTTTAGGGAAATGCACCTGCATTAGCCTAGGGGGAGAACACACAAATGCACTCAGCAGAGATTCGAACCCCAACCCTCCCTTTCACGGTGATCCGCTGGTCTATTGTCTAGAGCCACTCGGCCATCGATGTCTCTTCTTTGCGATCTCGTGAATTGGCACGTTTTTCTTTATGTCCTGTTCTTTATTTTAGGTGAACATGTGATTGACGCAAGCATAATCCGTCCGGTTATTTTATAATCCCACCCATTTAACCACACGTGTGTCCGGGGCTTGAAGGCTGATCCCCAGAGTATAGGGGGAGCACGTGGTGTGTCACATCACCGCTCTGATTTATTGTCGCTGTCACTGGAAGCCCCAAGGGAGGGATTTATGGGCTGAATGGGTTCTCTAGGCTTGCCTGCGCGAGGCAGATAAGCGAGGCCCCGGCCACGAAATCCCCCTGTGGACTAAACTGCTACTGGAACAACAGTACCAACTGATCCGAAAATATAGGTTACACCTTTAGATTGTAGACCTATGTTAAAATACATTCTTCAAACTTATGTTTTGCAGTAGTGAACTATTTCTTGATAACCCACATGTACGCACATTGAGATTTCGCGAGAATAATTGTTTTTACGTGTTTTTTTTTTTACTTAAACGTTAAAATAGATGTTGAAACACATTTAAGGGTCACTGTAGCATTTCCAAATTCATAATATTTGCTCGAAATGAAATAAAAACAATCATGAAATTAGTTAGACCCTTTAAATACGAATTATGGTTAATTTTGTTCATTAAAATCAAATTTAAAACATTCCAATAACAAACAAAAAAAGTATTGTATTTATTTATTTATTTATCGCCGCGCCTTACTACCCGTTCGGTTTACACGCTTAAGTACTAATACACTAATGGGTTAGGAATTGGTAAGGTTGAATATAGAGGAAGTGAACCCGCACTTGCGTGGAAGGAGTGGAAAAACATTAGGAACCCCCCCGTTCACTCGAGCAAGATTCGAACCTTGATCTCCCCGTCCTCGGCAGTCTAACTCAACACGAAACTAGCACGTTAGCTAACTACTCCACCTAGGCGTATATTAATTAGTCTTATAAATGTGTCAAAAAAACAATGTATGTGTCTGTGTGTCTACTATTATAGAGGCTATATTGTGACCACAGACAAATATTTAAAAAAAAACAAATATAAAAAGAAAGCAACCTATAAGATATGTTTTTAACTTACTAGTTCAAGTTTGTTTGGTATTTATAAATCTTAGCCGTGATTTATATATTTGTTGCGCCATACCACTTAAGTTAGGGTTGATTCGTTAACATTTTTAACCAAAAATAAATATTTTATTTACTGGCTTAAACCGAAATCCAACTTTTAATATAACGAACGAAACCCAATCTTTTATTTACCACGCATCAGGCTCTCTATTCGTGGTATTTGTTTCTTATAAGGCTTTATCTATCTCAAATAAGTTTAGAAAACCTTTTAAAATCAAACCCCTTAAAAATACCTAATCAAAAGAAGAAAGGCAAAACATATTTGTAAATCAGAGTAGTTAAACTATTAGGCTCTCTTGTAAAATATCAAATTATGAGAAATACTATTTTTCTTGGAAGCCCTCGAAAAGCATATTCTTCCCAACATACTGGAATCCCTGAAAACTGTTGAACTAATAAATCTAGCTTTCTTCAACTACACCAAATACCACCTCTGAAGGAACTGTCTTATGGAGAAAATCTTTAGTTTCACTATCGGTTAACTGTTGCCAAATATCCTCGCTTTCAGTTATGTCGGAAGGTGCCGTGCTGGAGTAAGAAGGAGTTATTGGCAACATCAACGAACCACCGTTGCTAAATTTGTCGTATATTTGAGGGAAGATTGACCACACGAAGACAAAATAGAATGACAACACTTTCCCAAAAGTAGCCATACGGTTTCCTTTAAATTAAATGATGATACCCTATTAAAAGGTGGCTACTTTAAAAAAAATTGATCAAGTAAAAATTGGAGCCCATACAAGATTCAGTTAAATGAGCCAGCCGATTTGTAATTTAAAAAACTAGTCAAATTAAAAAAAGATAATCGTGTGCCTTAAATGGCGAGTACAATGGAGCGTTGATAATTCAAACTAATTGGGTATCGACCCAGTCAGGATTTTCAAAAATACAATAGGGCCTACCTATACGAAAAATTAAAAAGAAGCATTGACGGGATACTTGCGAAAACTCAGTATTTAGGTAGAAACATTTTGACTTTATTTAAATAACGAAACTAGACTTTTTGTTGTTGTTGCTAAACATCACATTCTGAAGGAATATAATAAGGCAAAATTTAACGAGACGAGTTTTTTCAAACTAGGGTTAAAGTGCGTTTTTTGGCGGCCATATCGCTGAAATTGATACCTCTGGCTATTTTTAATAAATAATAATTTTTCTTGGCGATCCGGATTATTGACCTCCGAATTAATTACGCTTTACTGTATGTAGGCCTACATATAAAATAGGTGACTAGACAAATTGTGAAAGAATGAATCTGTGCACAGTAAATTATGTGCTATTCGCTATTAGTAATGCATTATGCTAAGACCTTGTAAATAATTACAAGGTCTTGAACATTGTTCTTATTTACAAGGTCTTGGACATTGTTCGTGAATCTTAAGTCCAGCCTATGTGAACAGGAAAGATGTCCATTGCTCAGTTGGACATATTCTTGGTTGACTTTATGGATTTTTATGGCTAAAATATGTTTGTTTTATGCGAAGAAGTTATCTGATAAAATAATTTTGATTATTTTTTTCCGCACTTTCTTCATAGTAATAATTTGTTTCAACGACGTGTTTTCTTGCTTGACATTGGTCTATTCATAGATTAATTCACATGGAACAAAAAATCGTGCCCCCGATATTGAAAAAAGTATTCCATATTTATATATGTATATACGCACCTGTTAAAAACCTATTGGGATGGTGCAATGATTTATTTTGTTTTTCAGATTATTTCTTTCAATCTTTGTGCGTGAGAATATTAAATGCAGATGTACAAAAATCAAGTATTTTACTTTAATCAAAGCGCAAAGCTTCAAAGATTTTGATTGAATTTCTCTGATTTATGGAAGGGTAAGGGTACAGAGTAATCTCTCGCTGGTCATAATAGGCCCCCCAAAATCCGATTTGGTGGCTGCATGGTCTAAGACGCTACTATTGTAGTAAACTAGACTACCGATGACTGGGATATTGAGGATCGAATCTCTGTCAGGTGTAATGAGCGTGGTTTTTCCAAAAAATGTTTTACCATCCCACGCAATTGCGGGTACAATTCCTTATATATAGCTGTAAATATAGGGACCAGATTTTTTTTCTTTAGCCCGCCCATTGTTCTAGTTCTTAGAGGGAATTGCCAATTTTCACCCAATTTGGTATTTTTCAATATTTAAATATAATAAATGGTGCTTACATTACACCTAAAACGAATACAGCCCAAACAATCGTTTTAACTTCACTTATGTGAATGGCTCATTGTAATAATGTATATAATAATCATTCAATTCAAAGCATAAGACGGCGTCCATAATTTATAAGTGAAAATTTCACTATGATTGATATAATTTGTTTATTCAATTTAATTGAATGTCTTATTATTGTATTTATAAAAATATCGAAAGCTATTCTGTTTTTAAGAACAAAATAAACTTAAAAAAACCTACCTGAATCTAACGTGTCATTCCAACTGGATTGTTGGATACGAGGATATCTTGGTTTAAATCCCGGTCACTTGTGCTGGGGTTTTTTTTGTCTAAGTATCTTGACATCTAACTACGCAAATGTGTCTACCTTTCCTCTAAATTCTACTCTCTTCATATCTACCACATAAGCAAAAAAAGCTTAAAAACTTAACTTACTTTCTTTATCTTAAACACACACACAAATATTAATTGTGCAATATTTTGTATATTTTATTGTTTTACTCTTTGCCATATAATATATAAGAAATTAATAGTGTTTTCTCTTTTTATATTTTTTTGTTACATAACAGGCAGCTAAGTTACCACTTTTATTACATACATACAATATTCACATTTAATGTGTTATTTTACAACGCATCCTAATACCCATCTGGCCACCCCCGGCCGAGATTCGAACAGTGACCTCTCTGTCACAGGATAATCACACTAAACAATCTTGTCTAGTCCATGCGGCTATATCTCTTAAATATCACATAATTATTACGCAACTCGTTTGTTTAACTAACAATAATTACAGTGCCCAGAAGCGGAAAGAGTAATTTTCCTACGCTTCTTCCCGTCGGTCGACTGTAGCTAGAGAGGGTCCGATGTGTTTTGAGCGCGTAGTAGCGTGCCCTTATTATAATATGTCCTCGCGCCTAGAACACACAGCGTCTTGCATCGCAATAAGGGCTATTAGGCTTGGACTGGGGCTGAGACGAGCAGGGACCGTGGGAAAGTTTGGGGCCGCTATTCTCTCTTCGTGCAGGGTGGCGAATGTCGTACAGTTGCCGCTGGGATTGAAGCGCTAGTGGTGTGTATTGTTTGTCGGCTAGGTATGGGAACACAAAGTTGAAATGATGGTTTTTACGTACAGCGGGAGTATCGGCGCTAACATAAACATCGGCAGGAATTGTATCGATTATTCTGGACTCTCGTGGTTGGGTACGTGGACACAGGAGTCAGATTCTACTAGTCTGGGCTTAAATTCCGGTCGGGTGTACCGAGGGTATTTTTTTCCTTAATATTTTCACCAATCTCAACACGTAAATGAGGTATATTTTCCCTAGTTATATCTTCTTCATTTCTACTTTTTTTAATTCGCACAGCCCAGACGTGTAGTAAGATTTGGCTAAAAGAAAACTTAATCATTTTCTGCTTGGTTACAGCCTATATAGTTCTTTGAATCAATGATTTGTCGCTCTTTCAAGCCAGGTTTCTTTTATCGATTATGTTGACTTTTACACAAAATGTAGCTTAAATTAAATAAAAAGAGGATATTTCAACACAGTGGGAATTACTTTACTAATTTAGCTGGAGTAATTCAATGTGAAATTAATGGGTTTTTATTTGTTTTAAATTTAAATTTGTTTTTTCAGCTATATACAATTTTTAAACACCTACAACCACCTTTAATATCTCATCCAAACATTTGACCCACGGAAACACGACTTTTGTCTCTTTCATTATTTTCAAATCAGTCAGGTGATAGAACATGAGTTTTTTTTTAACATGAGGCTGTGCTTTTACTGTCCGTCCTAACCGTTCGCGTATTTACAATAATTTGGTAGGGTTAGTAAAGGGATAGTTTAGATAAAGTTCACCTGCATTTGCGTGAAGGGAAAGTGAGGTAAAAATAAAGCTTTGTACACCCGGCTGGCATTTGTAGCTCAAAATTCTGTCGCCGGAAAACCAAAACTTATTCCTTTCCCCAGGTACCCACCGTTGCTGGAAAAAGTTATTATCGACATTAAATCCATAGAGTGGGAATTAGGATGTATGAAATTCAGCCTTGTGGCCGAATGGTCCAAGGCGCAACTCTCGCAATAGACTAGACTACAGATGACGGGGAGATCTAAGTTCAATCCCAATCGAGTGTGTGTATCGAGGGTTTATTTCTACATGGTTTTCTACTCTCAATTCACGCAAATGCGAGTACACTTAATCTAATTTCAACCTTCCTAACCTCTTGCACAATAGAGTAATTAGTACATAAGCGTATAACCCGAACGGTTATTAAGACGTGGTTCGAAAAGAAAAACTCTGTCCTTTCCACCTCACTTTTAAGAAACTGTTGGTGCTACTATCACCACCACGGGAAACTGTTTTTAATGGTCAAACCTCCGCCAAGACACTCGGGTAATTTTCTTCCTCCATCTCACATTTGTTTTCTTCGAATGTGAGCTAAAATCCGTTACCAACTCTAAAAGTGTGTATGAAAGTGCTCTCAAATTGGAGCCGAGATAAGTCTCCATTACGCGAGCGTGTTCACTCGACACAGTTATTGGTGTCGTCTTGCGCTCTTGGAGAGGACTGTAATAAGACTTCTAGTTTACCTCTCTCCTTACCCAGGTAATAATATACTCTCCCACTTGTATTTCTTCCTCGCGTCACGTAATGAAATTCTTTGTTGTGTCAAGCTCAGTCAATATGGAACGAGTCTTGATTGAAACACTCGCCCGACTGACTCTTTCTCTTTTATTGCTTCCTGGGGGAAACTCTTCTTGTTTGCTCTTCGAGAGGGGGGGTGTTTCTATAGTTACTATCAAGTCTGTAACTTTAATATAGTGACGTGGCCAAGTTGGAGGAGAGGGTCTTCCGTGGGTTAGAGCGTGGTCCGGCGTCTAGTAGCGAAGTCGGGAGGTAGGGGGGGCACCTCCGCATGCCACAAACAAGAGGAAAAGTTGGAGTGAGGAAGAAGTACCTAATTTATTTTAGAAACCACGTCGATGTGTATTCCAAGGGTAGTGGCTAATGTAGGGATGAGATCCTGCTTCAACACCTTATGGTTCCATTCCTCGAACAAAGGCTGGTTGTGGACGCGGACTTGGGTGACATTATTGAAAAAANTCCCTTCATCTTGCGGATTTATAATGTTTGTTTTTCAAAGATAAATAAAATAAAATAAAACTATGATTCTTTCTTGTTTTAAATGTATTGTAATTGTTTAAAGAATAATCACAGTATTTCTAGGAGGGGTGAGGCGGGCTGGGAAGCCTCGACAGTATCAATATCGATTCGAATTTTGTTATTCGGTTCAATAACTCGAATTAAACCAGATTTTTAAAAAATGGACAAGGTTCATTTAAAGGCTATTGCAAATCCCACAATATGCCTAAAATATTGTTATATTTGGAAGAAGGTAATATATGTCAATATATTTTTAGTAATTATTCTTGTGAGGTAAGTTAAATGCTTAGTAACTATTACCATACTTACCGAAAAATAAGCCGTACTTTTTTTTATACCAAAAGCAGTTTTATAAAACCTTCATATAGCGCCGTTTGACTTCTGTGTAGAACTATGGTCCAAAATTGATATGTTGTTTTTTTATAATGTGCAACGCTTTTTATTTAACATAACAATTTTAACATGTTTAACTAGGATATGTTCGATTCAAAAATTATTCTAAATTCGCAAATAATATTTGCTTCAATTTGAACTAAAAAAAACCTGCTTGGCAAATGTCTAATCTTTAAAGCTAAAAAAAAAGTTTTGAGTGTTCTATTAACAAAATTAGCAATGTGAATAATTGTTATTATTATTCTTTGACTGTTCTATTTTAACAATTAAATATACACATATTAATGTTGTGAATGGTTTGAATTATTTTGATAACTTAACTTAACTATATCTCATAACAATATTAGATAGTACTGTATCCAAAATGTACGTATACATATCTTGTGGGAAAGTAACGTCAAATACTTACACATATTTAATATTATTTTTACTACAAATAACCCGCCTCGGTGGCGTAGTTAGCTAATGTGCTAGTTTCGTGTTGAGCTATACTACCGAGGTTGGGGAGATCGAGGTTTGAATCTCGCTCGGGATGAACTGGGGGTTTTTTCCTAAATGGTTTTCCATTCTCCCTCCACGCAAATGTGGGTTCACTTCCTTTATATTCAATCTTCCAAATTCTTAACCCATTAGCCTAATTAGTACTTAAGCGTATGATTTGAACGGGTAGTAAGACGTGGTTCTTCTTCTTCTTATTATTATTATTATTATTATTATTATTATTATTATTATTATTATTATTATTATTACAAATATAATTTTCACATTGCTAAATATTATCATACTGGCCCTGTTTTAAGGTAGGTATGTAAAGAAGCAAGAAAGTCACTATTTTTGCAGTTTTAAATCAAAATATTATTTTTTCTAAAATAAATCAAATATTGATTCAGTAGAATGCTAGTTTAATTGTCTTCACATGCTAATTTCAACAATTTTTTAATATATGTCTTGGAATTTAATGACATTTTATCTTTATTTAAAGAGCTTATCATCTGATGCAAATATGCTCATGACAGATATTTAGGAATTGTACATGGGGAGAAAATCTTTGTACTGAGCAATATTTTATTTATTTTAGCAAAAGAAAAGTTTTACAAAACACTGGCCATTTTCTCGCGTTCCCTAGTTTTCCACCTTGGTGTAGCAGTATGAAAACACCCTAAATTCCCTTGTAGCGTCCTCCATATCCCCTGCACAATTCTGAATGCGCCACTGCTACAGTTACTCTAAAGTTATAAAGGGGGAGGGAGAGAGATCTAAGGCGTTAGTCTGACTTTGCACAAGGCTGATATTAATTAGAAAGTTGGAATTCTAATCCTAACAAGCACTAGACGCATTAGAGAATGATTTTACACAAGTGATTTTATCAGTTTTCGCTGGTTTTCCCATCCTTTCTGCACACGATTGCAAGTGCACTCACTTCCTCTAAAGTAGCCTCTTTATCAGAGGCGCTCAACTGTGGTACGCGTACCCCCAAGAGTACAAGCTAAACTTTCAGGGGGTACGCGAGCACCTCTCGAGGGAAAATGGGAAAAAAATGACAAGAGAACCAAACGTGGTGGGGAATTTTTGGGGAAAATGAGCGAAATTTTCTTTTTTTGATTACCTCACATTCGTCATTTGGGAAAATTTCATCGTGGGGGCACATTAGACTTTTTAGTTATGCCCAAGGGGTGCAATATTAAAGAAGTTTGAGAACCGCGGCTCTAAATTACCCCTTGAATTTATATTTTAATAACTTTTTTTGCTAAACTTACTAAAACTAACCTTTTATTATTTTTTTCCCCCTAAACAATTTCAAAATTAATAAATTATAGAAGAGGGTAAAATAACACATTGTTCAAGGAATGCAAACGCAAATTGATGTGTAAACTTGCTTAAATTGCTAAAAAAAAAAGCTATTTCTGCTGGTTGAAGCGATCTCACCTGGATAAGCCTTTGGACCACAGTAAGTCCTCGACGGTTAATTCGTTCCCAAGGTTTCCACGTAAGTTGAAAAACACTTAAGTCGAATGGTGACAACATAAGATTTTATTTTGCATATATGTTATATGATCATTTCAAAGGATAGCTAAAGCCTAAACAGGTTATATTAGGAAAAAATAAGTTTTTGATAAAAGGAAACTTTATTAAGTTTTTTATAGATAGTTAAAAACAGACAATCGCGAATCCGTGCAGGTCGAGTATCGACTATATGTTTATCTAGCTGAATCAACTCGAAACTATTCTGATCAAATTTGCGTCACTTCCTCAATTATAATCCGATTAACTCTCTGTGTACAAACCACGTCTTTGGCTGAGTGGTTTCAAGAGTTAGACTCACATTGCACTTGGTTCTACGTTGACGGGAAGGTTTGTTATAAAATGGGTCAGATGCATTGAAGGTTATCACCTCTCTTATTTTCCCGCCCTATGGTAACGCTAATGCGAGGGGGCACTTGCTCCAAATCATCCATACCCCTTGAAACAGTTTTTAACAACTCCTTATGTTGGACTAATAATTTTAAAAAAGTTAGCCGTGAGTGCTCCTCAAGCTACGCTCCCGCTTCGCGCACAGCTGCTCCTTGTCGTCCGGGCGACACCCACCGAGGGTCGGCCAACTAGGAAGCGGAATGGTGACGTTCCGTCTGACGCGATGAACACTAGTGATCCACGGAAACTTCCATCCCTACAGGAGCACGGCTTGACTTGTGCTCGTAAAATAAATACTTCTCACATGACATGATGGAGTGAATGGGTTAGTATAGAAATAAAAACTGAATGGGACTTGAACCTGAATACAAAATATTAGTTAACAAATAAAAGGATTTTATATTGTAAACAATAAAAATACAAGCGGTTCATGTGACGTCTTAAACCGCCCTTGTTTCGGCCGGTTTGCCATGATCATTTCACAAGCGCACACGACACGCCACATTTTATAAGCGCGCGTTTGAAAAGCATTTTTTAAGTGACCCATAGACGCAGCTTTCACAAAAAAGAAACATTGAAACGCTTATTCTAAGTTCATACGTTCGTGTTCCACTAATGTAAAGAACTGCTAATAATTAAAAACAAGTGTTTGTGTGGATGTTTTAACCGCCAAACGTAACAACGAATCAACGGTCTTGCCGATCATATGATTTGGCGAGTGGATATATGGTAGCTTTTCATAACTGTCACCACCTCTGCTACTGTAGATGCTATAGAAAAGGTATAAGTATAGAAACGTCACTCTAATATTGGCAAGTAGAATCACATCTCTAGCTCTCGCGGTGTTAGTGCTGCGAACTAAAATATTTGAAGTGGAACGTTACACTTGAAACGCATCGCATTTTTTATTTCGGAACGTTAATTAATCAATTCTTATATCAAATTAAATCAAATGTAACAAAATATATTATTTTATATAAAAACCACGTTATAAAATGTAAAATATAGAAAATCTAGCTTAACTCCTTCTTTAAAATAAACGACAAATGGCTAACAAAACATTAATGGCTAGTTTTACATAGAATTCACACTTCCTTTGCTATAGACTTCACGTCCACACATGAGCATTCCTCTGTGACGTCATTGCAAGATGCTCCTAGTGATAGTACCCCAAACTAATTTACGGGATCAGCTATTTCTATAAGATTGCCCACCCCACGCCCTAAAGTAATTGTTAGTCCTGTAGTGTCGAGTCCTGAAACGAGCCCACAGATACAAATGTGGTATCGAAAGAAAAGTATCGAAAACAGTGTATAGGTATTGAAATCTTAATATGGAAAAAGTTTTTTCTCTTATGATAATAATTTCAACTTTTTAATCATAATGTATTTTCATATTTATTTAAATCCTGAAAATTAAAATGGTTTTTAATACTTAAAAACAAAATTTAAAATATGCTTTTTCGCTATCCAACTTATTAAAAAACTTCCATAGTTCCCTTTTAGGAGGTGCCATTTTTTAACTACATTCGTCGTTTTTATACTTTATCAAGATATATGATTAATTATTGACAAACAATAGAAGAATGGACGCCCTGCCCTGCTTCATCTGTTTGAACAACACACAAACTTTTCTGCTTCATTTGCTTGGGGCACCTTAAGTTGAGTGAGTTCATTGAGCTCTACAAAAGCTTATTTTGTTTAGTATGAGATGATCGTGCTCATTGATAAAGGGGTAATAAGACTGGTCGACACGCGACCCGTCGGGTGTCATTGTGTATTGGTAAACAAATATGAATTATGATGAGCTAAAAGAGATTGAATGCCAGAGTTGCTTCTTGCTTGTCATACAGAAAATGAGTGAGAATTGAGAAATCGTGTCATTTGTTCTTCCTCCACAGTCCACCCTAGTAAACATTTAATCCCAGCAAGGGTGAAGATAGCAAAATAGTTGTTTCTTTCGATACCGATCCGATACCGTAGTGTGAGTACTAATATCAGTAAATAGTATCGGGAAAAAGGTATC
>CABFWB010000982.1:0-18460 GCA_902151455.1 Timema bartmani
ATTCCACACATTCCCAAGTTGTGATTAATACACGTCTTGTCAGAGGTGAAGGAAGGGTTTGGCAATCAGATAAATTTGTGCCGGGACCGAGAATTGAGCCCCGGACCCCCAGTACAGAAATCTGACACCTTACCCCTAGACTTTTGTTTTTACAATGCGTCTTACTGCCCTTCTCGACTATGCATATTGTAATCACGCTAGGGGTTAAGGGATGAGGAAGATATAATCTAAGGGAAATGTAACCACATTTGAGCTAAGGGAATGTGGGTAACCATTTAAGAAGAAACACACTTTATAAATCTGAGTATAATTCGAACCTTGACCTCTCCAACACAGGTAAACTAGATCAGAGGAGCCTAACGTTTAATCCGCGTGCCCACCGATGTAGGCCTATACTAGCTATTCGATGCTTTGTATTTTAGAATCATTTATGAATTCTTAAAATATTTAATAACTAGTATTTTTCCAGTTGTTTATTTAGTTCAGCGATATAAAATCGAAGCAGTATTTATTAAATTATATGAATAAAAATTTCCACAATCAAGGGTTTAGTATGAAAAACACTCAGCTATAAAAAGTTTTAAGCGTTTTTTTTCTGTTAAGAATTATGTATACACCAGATGTGGCCCACGGGCCGTTAGTTTGTGAATCCTGCCCTAAACCAACCAACCGGGTTGTTGAAAACTAAATAATTAATGTTTCTTTAGCAGCAATATTTTATTTATTTTGGACCAAAGGTGGTTTTTTTGTTATAAAAATGGTAAAAATACCAAGCTTAACTCGCCTCTCACTTCCACCCAGCTTCTCAAGAACCGCTCAATACAATATATACCGAGTAGTCTTCTAATTTATTGTTCAAACAGTAAGTCAACTTTTTTTTTGTTCAGGAAATTCAAATCTCAACTAATCTGGTTTGAACTGGGTTGAATCTTGTAAGCTTACCTCTTCTTGAAGGAAATTGAGTTGAATGACATCTATAATTAAGTAGTTGAATTAGTTTTAGAGTGACTGTCCCACTGTGAGAATGGCTAAGAATGGTCGACCACCAGTCTGAAAGATCCTGGTTCTATTCCAGGTCGTAAGGGCAGACATATTTACAGTTTTGGGGCGTGTTTGTTCTGCTATTAATTTAGTAAATATTAATTAATTAATATTTACGTTACTGTTATAGACTATGGTAGTAAGTCGTGATTTATGGTTAAAAAATTTATTTAAAAAAATATTCTAGCTAAATATCTTAATCGACTGGACAGCTCAAATCTTGACGTCGAAGATCAGATGTTTGAATCCAGATCGAGTGTCTTTGGACTATTTTTTTCCTCCTTGAGTGAAATAATTGATGGAGAGGATATAATTTTAAATCTTCAATGGTTTTCATCCAATCAGAGATACATTTTTTTCTCTTGTACTTTTTTACTACAATACGTTGGAAGCTTTAATCGAAGAAATTCGGAGATATCAGTGTTTATGGAACATGTCTACTACTGTCTTCTGCCTCTTTAAGTAACGGTAAAAATAAAATATCAACATCAGAACTATCACAGTCCCACGGTACGCTATGGACACCTGCCATCTTTGATTAATACTGGTGGAAAACGACGACAGCATAGTTTCTTGTGGTCCACCCGGTGTAGAGTACGTAGCCTCCGTAGCCTCCGTAGCGAACGTAGCGTCCGTAGCGTACGTAGCGTCCGTAGCGTATCGATCGGTCTGTGTGACCGAAGTATAAAACGATCCTTCAGAGCTGTTGATCGAGGCTAGTGGCGTAACGACTAGGTAGTAGCCTTGGGTTCACATAAAGTCATTCGAAAATGAGAATTACTACGATTATTTTTTAGTACATAACATCTTGGTAGGGAATTTAACATAGGTTTGGGTAGGGGGGTTATTTTGGAAAAGATGGCAAGAAGAAATTTCTCAATCCATTCCAACAACACCGACCAGGTAAGGCAAGCTGGTGTCCGCTTTACCTGGGTATGTCATTAGTTGGGTCTTCTGCTTCGGCCTGACGTATTATGTTCTGCTAGTCGGTGCTGTCTCTACAATCAGTACTGTCAAAAAAAAAAATGAAATAGACATCAAATCTATATTTACATTTATAAAATCAGACACCTTATTAAAATTAACGAGTAGGTTAAAAAAAACACAGATTAATTATTAATAACCTCATTGTGTTGGGCTTACTACAAAATGATATATAAAAACAAATTATCGGGGTATAAAATTAACAGTATTTATATATAATTAAAATTAATGTAATTTTACCATTTTAAACTGCTTATACATTTAAAAAAATCTTTGACATATTATACATATTTCATTGTGTACACCTCATGTGAATGTCTAGTTATACTAAATTTCAGTCCCATACATTAATATTACTTTACCTTATCAAATGTTTGTAAAAAGGATAAAATAGCAAGTTTGACCCCTTGTAACTCGTGAACTGCAAATATTTGAAATAATTGAACAACTATTTATAGCTTATAATTATACACTTGTTAAAATTGTGCAATAAAATGTTTATTGTCCAATTACCTTAGAACATAGAAATAAAGGTTTTTCTTTTCATTCTTGAGTTTATAAATAAATGTGTTTTTATTCATAGCATATATAAAATAATATCTATATTTATTCTAAGAGCTAAGGATAACAAAACGAGCTGTAGTTAGCTATATAATATATTATACTTTTTTAATTTTAGTTTAGCACCGCGTCATACTTTCTATTCAGGTTATACGCATATGTACTAATTACGCTAATGCGATAGGAATGAGAAAGGTTGAATTTAGAGGAAGTGTATCCGAATTTGTGTGGCGAAAGAGCGGAAACCATTTCGGAAATAACATCCTCAGTAAACTTGATCAGGATTCGAATCCCGATCTCCCTGTCATCGTCAGTCAAGTCCAACACAAGGGTAACGTCTTAGTTTATGTGGCCACTGAAGTAGGTTTGCATTATCTAAGTCTAGTTACAATTTAAAATTATTATTTATATTAGAAGTCCTAGACTATCCCTGCCCTCTCCCCCCACCCCATTAAATATGTGGGCCAGATATCAGGGTTTAAACCCCGCCCGAGTATTATTAGTTTGGTTTTTCATAAACAGTTACCCCTCCCTTCTTATGAATGAGGATACATTATCTCTCAATTCTACCTGTATCCACTACATCCCCTTAGTGTGCGCGAATAGCCGGTATGGTTCAAAAAAATAGACAAGTTTACGTCACTGATCGTGATGAAAACTTTGTGCCTATTTGGTTATAACCAAGCACTCTGACCAGGGATGTGGAAAAAGTATTGATACTTAACTATAATGAGTAGGTACTTATACTCCTGTATCAATATAAACGATAATTTGGTTTTGATTTAGTTATTTGTCTTTGAGGTGTAATATTTTTAAGCTCCTCATTTGCAAGACTGATTAAAGTGGGATGGAAGGGGTCACGAAAAAAGGTTAGTGTTTTTGCTGTTTTTATGTCAAAATATTTTTGTGGTCAAAAAAAATCAAATATTACTCCAATAGAAATATAGAGTTTAATTTCCTTCATATGGTAATATAATAGTTGTTGAATATTTGTCATGAGCATATTAGCATTTGATGATAAACTTTTTAAATGAAGAAAAAAGGTTGTCATAAAATTCCCGGACACCTTCGATAGATATTCAAAAAATGTTGATACCACCATGTGAAGAAAATTAAACTCTATGTTTGTACTGGAGAAAGATTTGATTTAATTTGACCAAAAATATGTTTTGCCATAAGAAAACTGCGATCAAAAATGACTTGATTTTATATTACAACTTTGTAATCACAGCATTCTTATTTTTTAAGTGAATGGTAAAGACACTATTTGAAGGAAAAAGTTGTTTTGTTACTAGATGTATGTAGAGTAAATATAATTAGAAAGAAAATATCATAAACATTTTCGAACATAGCAACACTTAAAAAACATAATATTGGGATTAAATTCCCTACTTATGTTTTCGATACCGATACCAACCATTTCCTATGCTTTTCTTGTGATAAGATACTTATTTTAACTTACTGATACTTAAAATGACTAAAATACCGATACTTTTCTCGTGATAAGAGTAAGATATTGATCCTTTTATTGTGATACGAATAAGATATTGTGAAGTTAGTAGGATATTGTGAAGCGAGTTAGATATTGATATGTTTCTTGTGATATGACTAAAATATTGATAATTTTCTTGTGATGCGAGTAAGATATTGATACTTTTATTGTGATGCGAGTAGGATAAGTTATTGATAATTTTCTTGTGATACGAATAAGATATTGTGAAGCGAGTAAGATATTGATAATTTTCTTGTGATGCAAGTAACATATTGATAATTTATCTTGACATGAGTAAGAAATTGATACTTTTCTCGTGACACGAGTAAGATATTGATACATTTCTTGTGATGCGAATAAGATATTGATATAGCCTGATTTTGGTTGGAAGAACAGTAGAGAAAATATAAACAGATTTCTTTGCGACCAATATTGATAACATTTTATTATATCATTTGTGTTATTTTATAGGTATTGATGATATTTGTCAAAAGTGACAACTTCAGATAACATCTCTTTATGTATGAATATATTAAAATTGTTTTAGTAACTTTAGTAACTAATTTCTACTGTTCTTCCTACAAAAATCAGACTATACTTTCGTTGTGATGCAAGTATGATATTAATGCTTTTATTGTGACAAGACTAAGATATTAATACTTTTCTTGTAATGTGAATAAGATATTGATACTTTTCTCGTGACACCAGTAAGAAATTGATACTTTTCTCATGACACGAGTAAGATATTGATACTTTTCTTGTGACGCGAGTAAGATATTGATACTTTTCTCGTGACGTGAGTAAGTTATTGATACTTTTCTTTTAATGCGAGTAAGATATTGATACTTTTCTCGTGACACGAGTAAGAAATTGATAATTTTCTCGTTATACGAGTAAGATATTGATATTTTTCTCGTGACGCGAGTAAGATATTGATACTTTTCTTGTGATGCGAGTAAGATATTAATGCTTTTATTGTAACACGAGTAAGATATTGATACTTTACTTGTGGTTCGAGTGAGATAGTGATACTTTTCTCGTGACACGAGTAAGATATTGATACTTTCCTCGTGACATGAGTAAGATATTGATACTTTTCTCGTGACATGAGTAAGATATGGATACTTTTCTTGTGATTCGAGTAAAATAGTGATACTTTTCTCGTGACATGAATAAGATATTGATACTTTTATTGTGAGGCGAGTGAAACATCTAAACTTTTCTTTCGATACTTAAATTAATAACAATTAAAGATTTTTTTTTATATAACACATCCTTAGCACTGACCGATCGCCTGACCCCGGTTGATCTAGCCAATGAGAGAGATGGAGAAAGAGAGAGGGAGAGAAGTCTTAAATGAGTGTTAACGTTCTCATCACCTGATCCCCCTTCCTGCCTAGGTGTTCAAATACCAGGCCCGCCGGGCTGAGATGGTGTGATGCTCAGCCTATTATACCGAGCGAGCACTTCCCCCTTGTCTCGTCAGCACTGCCTGTAAGCTGGACACCGTCAGCACTGCAAGCTGACACTCAACCTGGCATTCATTACACTCCAACGAGATGGGTTTTTTTTAGTTTTTTAATTTTATCATTGAGGGTATTTAACATGTACTTAACCACGTAAGACCCACTTCAGTGGTCAAATGTTCTAAATCGTCACTCTCGCAATAAACTAAACTTATGATGACAGGTAGATCAGGGCTCGAATCCCGGTTCGGTGTACTGAAGGTGGTTTTTCATTAATGGTTTTCCACTCTCCGTCCAAACAAATATGGCTACACTTCCTTTAAATTCAACCTTTCTCATTCCTATTATATTAGCGTATTCGTATAACCCGTACGGGTAGTAAGATGCGGGGTGAAAGAAACGTATTGGCTTGTACGAAATGTTTAACGCAGAGTTTTCCAAACTTTTTCAGGCCACTGCCTTCTTTATTACATTTTTGACCTTGGTGGTCTCAGGTTAAAGTGTTTACCTCGGGACCCGATGTTCATCCGTTCAAACCCAACCGGGGTTGATGGATTTTTCTTGAGCGATAAAAATCCATAGCACCACTTCCTTCGGAGGGGAAGTAAAGGAATTTAAAAGAATCCTGTAAGTTTTGTGAAAATACCTTTCCCGATAAAATTGATAGGCCCTTTCGTACTCTCTAATAGAAATTCTCGCGTGTCGATATAATCACTCGGTTCAGAAAGTGCATATTTTAAATACCTAACATAAATAAAAATAATAAATTGGTTATAAATTTGTTTCCCACTCTCCCTCCACGCAACAAATCTTCCTCTAAAATTATAGCTTCCTCGTTTCTATTCCACTAACGTAATTAATGTATGGGTATAGCCCGAAAGGGTACTAAGATGCGAAGAAGAAGCAAATAAATAATAATAAACACACTAGCGATGTCATCAGCTCAACACAAGATCAATCTTAACGAGCTTTTTATTGCGGTATTTACAATACGAGATCTATTACACTCTAATTAGGGATATTGTCGGGGTATTTGACGTGCACTTTCTAAACAAACAGGTTATATCATCCTATGACTTAAAAAACGATAGCTTAATAGGAGTAAGAAGAAACACATAATTACGGGTCATTTTCATAGTCAGACTGAGTACGCCCCAAGTGCGGCGCTATTCTAAATACAAGACGACACCTACCTAGACTCGAATGGAAAGGGACAGTTTTATATATGACACCTTAATTCAGTCGGTAGCGTGTCTGCCTACTGAGCTAAGGGTCCCGGGTCCGATTCCCATCATGTCTGAAAATTTATCATAGATGAAAATATGAGTTAACCTTTTCACATTGATAAATCAACGATCGGGGTCGGGATGTTGTGCCTGTTCTAGTCTTAAGATAGATTATAAGGTATATGAAGAGTTAACCTTTTCACATTGATAAATCAACGATCGGGGTCTGGATGTTGTGCCTGTTTTAGTCTTAAGATAGATTATAAGGTATATGAAGCTACGACAAGCTTAGCCAGCCGGTAGCGGAAAAATATATGACTTGAATAAAAAAATTACCCAGGCCATAGGCTGGAGACAATAAATAATGTAAAGTAAAGTAAAAGTTTCTTAAATGAAGCTGGCCTATTTCATTCTTGTATAGGTAGGTGTCGTCCTGTAGTTAGTATAGCGCTTATGGCACTGCAATTGAGCCGTACTCGATCTAAGATACGATTTCGAACGTCACCGCCTCGGCAGCGCGCTGCCGCCGCTAGGGCGGAGCATTAATGGTGGTTTGGTGGTTATTGTCCCCAGCTTCATGAGCAGCGGTGGCACGGTACAGTGGACCAGAGGGAGAGATATTGAGCAAGCAAATAGTACACTTATCATGTCGTCCATTGCTGCTAATAATCTGAAATTAATAAAATTACTACGAGAAAAAGAAGCCAATGACAGCTTGCTGCTACTAGCTCTATTAATGCGAAAAAGAAATCCAGAAAAGATATCTACAAAAATCGTAAAGAAGCAGGGTGTCTTTATAACCAGCCACACTTGCATCATATAAAACTGGATATTTTGATACAAACTTCACTAGATTTTCGTCATCCGAAGGGGAAGAATACATTTTTAACGCACGGTATAAATACTACAACTGCGGCTGTGTGGCTGGAAGCTGCCATACTGCTCCCGGCGCGGCCTGCGGCGATGTACTGGTAGCGCTACACAGGCAGCGGCGGCAGAGTTCGAAATGTATTCCTACTAATTACATTGGAGCGGTAGTGATCTTCGCCACCATGGCAGCATGCAGTCTTGGCGGCGGCACCGCACTGCCGAGGCGGTGGGGTTCGAAATTGTACCTTTTTAACTATGAAACTGGACCATAACTTTTACACACGCAGCCCTAGCGTCTAGATAATATGTGAGATTTGGATAACAGGATGGATATGTAGGCTCATACAATTAGTAAATATTCTATTCAGTAGCCCCCACATCAATCTAAGTGCGTATAACCCGAACGGGTAGTAAGACGCGGTGCTAATAATAATAATAATAATAATAATAATAATAATAATAATAATAATAATAATAATAAATCTAAGGTCCCCTAAACTCTTTTAACTAAATTAATAAACAATACACATAGCTAAATAAAAGTACTAAACTGTTTTATTTAAAAATATATAGTATGACACAGCCATAAATAATTTCTCACAAAGTATATCATAAATTAAAACAGAATTAAAAGATATTTAAAATAATTCCTACTACAAAAAAAAAATCATATTTTGTTAATCCATGAAAAACAGTTCAGATTTAAATTTAAAACAAAATTCTAAGACCCATTTCTAAGACATTTTCAATTTTCACAAATTAATCATTAGTAAGTATACATTTAATCGGTTTAATTTAGAAAAACAAACAACTCCATTTGTCATGTAAAGCACTTGCCCAGTACCCATTTTGAGCACAATTTCTTAGGTAAATTTTGAACAGAAAATATTCAAAAATCCCTCGTTAGTCAACTATTAATAAATAATTTTTTCTAAAAAAAAAAGCTATGTATCATACAAAGGCTATAATGTAAAGTACTTCCAAATACTCATTTTGAGCAAAATTGTTAAATCCATTTTTTATTTCTCGCTATCTTACAGGTAGTGAAAGTATTGTAATCGCCAAAAAAATCGAACTCGAGATTTTGATGAATCTCGACGTTTCATGACCCACCGAATACGGAAAAGTGGTTTTTGAATTTCCGTCTGTCTGTCTATCTGTCTGTGCCTCCAACTAGAGCCTAAACTATTTTACCGATCGGCTAAAACTTGGTATTTAGAGTTTTCATAGGGTTGCCCCGAGTGGTTTTTGGAATTGGATATCTAACCCTAGAATTAAGGGTAGCTTACTGAAGGGCAAAAAGATAAAAAGTCGATTTTCTCACAATCGGCTATAATGATTTTGATTAAATTTAATTTCAAATCATTAATAAATATTACAAACAAAATGGCTACTCTCAATATTTTGGCAAAATGACTTTAATGGCTCCGGTCTGATGCATATAAAGTTCGTGCGGAGCTCCGTACCATTTATTTTAATTCAAAATTTCAATAATCACCCTAAAAAAATTCTTCTAGATACAGGTACACCATTCTATTTATCATTTACAAATCTTTCCAGACATTCATTTCCAACAAAATCATTAGAGTCATTTTTGAAGAATCTAAAATTTAAAAAACTAGTAATCAATTAAAGTCTTAATTTTAGTACTAGAATTAAAATCACAATTTCACCTCAAAGTAAAGTTACCATGTAATATTTAATATCAAATTTTAACAATTTCTATAAAACAATTTTTAGTGTAGTGCCAGGTACAAATGACAGACATATTATGAACATACACAATCATAAGACCCACTATTTTTTTTAGTTCAAGGGTACACATTAAACGTCGAGAATAATCATAATTTTGAGGTCGAGAATTTTCATGGTTATAATACTTTCTCTATAAGAAAGTAAAAAATCAATATTCATTTAGAAAATATATTTATATATTGATATAAATTGTATTTAAGTAGGCCTACAAGTTAAGGTGGGAATGTAGGGAACGTGAGAAAAGGCCAGTGTTTTTACATTTTGTATAGCCATACTTTTTTTTGGTCAAAATAAATCAAATGTTGCTTCTATACAAATATAGAGTTTAATTTTCTTCACATGGTGATATAAACAGTTGTTGAATATCTGTCATAAGCAAAGCAGCATTAGATGACAAACTTTTTAAATTAAAAGAAAAAAGTTGTCATTAAATTCCAGGACATCCTTGACAGATATTCAAGGACTGTTGATATCACCGTGTGAAGATAATTAGACTATATGTTTCTACTAAAGCGATATTTGATTTATTTTGACAAAAAAAGTGTTGATAGAAATACTGCAAAAACACTGACATTTTTTCGCGTTCCCTACATCCCCACCTTATTGGAAAAATAGTGTCTATCATCTAAAAGTTTCTTCCTACCAAAATACTGCTATAGATACAAAGTAGGTCACATTAATAAAAGGATCTTCTAACGCTGATCCAGCTATAGTTCCCAATTTGAGTGTGTTACAAAGAGGGATGAAGAAGCATTAATTACAAATCATGATCTTCGGTTGCTTAGGTCTTTCAACTTTTACCCGGTACGTGCAGAACGTTCCATTTAGGTCTAGGTACGACGTATGAAGGTCGGAATTACCTCGCGGATTAAAGTCTACAGTTCATGTAACCATGTGTACGGTAATGAGCTAAACCACATTCGTTCCAACCCCCCCTCCCCTGCATTTTCCTGGCATATTACCACCCGTCCGGGGCTATAATCATTTGTATTAATTACGCCAATGGGTTAGGGATGTGAAAGGTTCAATTTAAAATAAGTGTATCTTTATTCGCGCTAAGGAAGAGCGGAAAACAATATTTTAAAACACCCTCAGTACACCCAACCAGGATTCGATCCCCAATATCCCCGTCATCGATAGTCTAGCCTATGGCGAGAGTGACGCCTTAGACCAGCGGTTGTCAACCTACGGCCCGTGAGTCAGATTCGGTCGCCGACTGAATTTATCTGGCCCACAAAAGCTTTAGCAAACAAACAATTTGTGTTCGTAAAGATAGAGTAATAACTGATGAATATAAGAGAAATATAAAGTTGGCATTTTTTTTCTCGATATTTTTTCTAATCCAACCCACCATATTCTTTTTTCAAACCCATACAGCTTGTGATATTAAAAAAGGTTGCTGATTCCTGACTTAGACCATTTGACCACCAAGATGGGTGCTTTTACCTTTCATGCTATGTCTCCTTAATACCCGTCCAGATTATCCATATATTTACACTAATTAGGAAAGGAGGGGGAAGGTATAGCCTCCAAATTTGCTTGGTAAGCGAAATTTTTTTTTGTAAAACCATCTCAAGAAAACACACGACAGAATTCAAACTCCGACCGGTAAACCAGAGAAGACAAGGCTTACGCTTTTGCCCCCAAATCCACCGGTGTGGGTCATGCTCATTTTTAGTCTCCCTCTTTTCAGTGTGAGTGCGAACTTGATTGAGCGTATACCTATCCATAACTCCGTTTCATCAAAACCCAAGCTAGAAAATGAAATTACCACGCAATACGTGGAAGAATATGTACAGAATTATTTTGTTTTACCCCAGGGACTGCTTAGCTCTATTTTCAACCCACTTCGGTGACCAAATGGTCTAAGGCGTCGCTCTTGAAATAGACTTGCATGTAGATGATGGGTAGAGAGAGTGTGGTTCGAATTCTGATCGGGTGTACTGAGGGTGGTTTTTTTCTAAATGGTTTTCACTCTCCAGCCACGCAAATGTGGATACATTCATTTTAAATTCAAGCTTCATCATCCCTAACACATTAGGGCAATTTGTGTGTATACGTATAAGCCAAACAGGTAGTAAGACGCGACGCTAAAATAATTTCTAATTTTGGTAAGGCATAATAATTACATCCACTCCGATGGATACGTTGACAAAGACATTAGTATCGTCTAATCTGGTTTGACAACGGCGAGGCCAGAGCTTTAATCGCAGCATGGTGAACTTTTTTTTCCGATATTATTTCCCACTCTCCTTCCACGTAAGTGCGGATACACTTCATCTGGATTATACCTCCTTTATTCTTACCTTATTAGTGTAAATATGGGAATTTATAGACGCAGTGAAAAAGAAACTTGTAACAATAGTTTGGTTTTTAAATCCGTACGCTTCAAACTAGATATCAAAAGGAGCATGAAAAATTAACACAGACTATCCCTGATGTGGTTTGTTCGGTATTAACCTCCCTGGGTCTTCCTAGGTCAGTCAGGTGGACTTAGGTGGCGGTGGCCGAGTAGCCTAAGGTGCTAGACTCACATTTCACTAGATTGCTGTTGATGGGAGGGGCTACTATCCGGCTGGGAGTAATAGAGAATGATTTTTCTAGGTGTGATTTCCTTACGTGTAATTTTCTCCACTTTTTTTTAAGCACCGCGTCTTACTACCTGTTCAATCTATACGCCTATGTACTAATAAACGCTAATGAGTTAAGGATGAGAAAGGTTGGATTTAAAATAAGTGCACCCTCATTGGCATGGAGGAAAAATGAGAGACTATTAAGGATAACCCACCCTCAGTGCACCCAACCGGGATTGAACCCCGGACTCCCTGTCTTCGGCAGTCTATTCTAACACGAGAGTCACGCGTTAGACCACGTGGCCACCGAAGCGGGTTACCTCATATTATTTCAACGTTAATGCGGGTGCATTCTCTCAAAGCTACCATCCTTAGCCCTTTGATGAAACCGTTAATAGCTTTCGAGTCAAATATAAATCTTTTTTATTTAATGTCCAAAGTCTGCTGATCACTAACTAACCTAACGCCGATGACAGAGCACAGTTCTGTTTGTAACTGTACATTGCGGGAGGGTCATGTGACACGCTTCTATGATTCAGGTCTTGGTCTTGTGTTGCTTCGAGTTTGTAATGTCATATAAGTGAGATTAGCAACATCCTTTTTGACAGAATAGTGAGGATCAACTGACGAGAAACAATAGATAGCTGGTTTTCACGACAAAAAACAAAACAGACACGAACATTTCAAACAAGTTTTCTTAAAATTCCTTTCATGTTAAACAGCCTATTAGATACTTTGTTCTTTTTAAACAAACTGTTATGTTCTTAAATGATTTTAAAATAAGCTAAAAAGGACTATGCAGCCAAGCGCGCAGACAAGCTAAAAATCAATCGTACCTCACTTTGGTTTGTTACCCGCATATGTGGACACGCAGACTAAATGTAAAGCTCGAATCCTAGCCGGGTGTACTGTGGGTGACTTTACAAAATTATTTCTCACTCTTACTTCACGAAAATGTATGTACGTAGTGTACATCTCTTGTCAAATTCTACCTTCCTCAAACATACCCCATTAGTGTAATTAAACATGGATAGTCCAGGTGGTAATCGGTAAGAATGACTCCCCTTTCCTCCTAGATAAAATCTGCTTTCGTAGTCTGTGTAAGCAAAATTTAACTCGTCAGTCCTCTTGTTTGTTAAGTCAAAGTACCCTGAAATGGTTCAGAATCCTCGCATGTTCAGGCGTGCTAGCCGCTCGCCTATTACTCCCGGCGATACTCCACTCTGTTGCACCGCCGTAAAACTACGGGAGTATAATATCTACTGTTATGTTGCTGTAACCTGTTCCTCAGGCAAGCCGACGGTTCGACTACCAACGGAGCTACTAGTTGGATGGGTGACTGTTCCGGGAATTAAAGATCGCTCTTTCACTTCCTAATGTTACTTGCACGAAGTACTGGGATGTCAATTAAGGCGTGATCACTCAGGCTTTGACACACGGATAGCGTGCTTGACTCGGGAGGTCCTACAGTCTAATTTTAATTTTAAGAACTTTACCTGACAGCTAGGAAAAAAAGGTACTAGAACTTATTTCAGGTATTCATACGTCAAGTGATGTGTCATTATTAGATAGATATTATCAATAGGCCTACCTATAAAATAACACTTATGATATAGTCTAAAGGTTATCAGTTTTAGCCGCAAAAATTTGAATTTTCTTGTATGATTGTTATTATTATTATTATTATTATTATTATTATTATTATTATTATTATTATTATTATTATTATTATTAGCACCGCGTCTTACTAGCCGTTCGGGTTGTACGCACTTACGCTAATGTGTATTGGTAGGGTGATATTGAGATGAAATGGAGGACCTACAGTTTAACGTGGGATCCGAACCACGGTGGAGGCCTGGCATTCCACACATTCACAAGTTGTGAGTAAAACACGGCTTGTCAGAGGTGAGGGAAGGGATTAGTAATCAGATAAATCTGTTCCCAGACCGAGGATCGAGCCCCGGACCCCCAGCACAGAAGTCTGACACCTTTCCCTTAGACCACCAGGTCACCCTATTGCATTTTCTACAAAGTCCTTCTAATGAAACTTTGACTTTTAAGAAGAGGTCGGCTTATAAAAAAATACACTCGGATCAGCGTGGAGGGAGGTTAGAAAAATCACATCTTGAGTTTACAATAACCCTCTACAGTGGCCTAATGGTCTAAGGCGTCATCTTTTATATTTGACCTTGAGAAAATGATTTCAATTGCAAACATAAAATAGTTTTATAATTAATATTTATTTATATATTTATATTTATTAATTTATTAATAAATTAATAAATAAATTAAATGTACTAGTTATTATTGTAAATTTTGCTTTTTGAATGTAAAAATATATTTCACCTTATTATTACAGTGTTTTTTAATTCCATTATTATGCCATTTATTTTCAGTTGCAACAAATAAATTAGAAACAACTACTACTGTAGTAATTAAAAATGTTGCTAATACTAAGGGCACAATTTATGAAAATGGGCTGCCAAGGAGTACGCGAGCGAAAAAAGGTTGAGAGCCGCTGATATAGACCTACTGTATACGTATAACTCGGACAAGTAGTTCGAGGCACTGATTAAAAAAAACAGTAACATTCATTTTTATTACTTTCTGACACCTTAGCTCAGTTGGTGGCAGGCCTGCCTACTGATTATATGCTAAGGGTTCAGCCCCCTTGTCACTATGCAACATTTACTTTTTTTTTTGTTAATTTTTATGAAAAAATAAAATTGTTTTGGGATTCGGCTGCAATTTGCTATTAAGAGTTTTTGAATCATCAATATTCGTGCTAACAGGGATACAAATTATAGAATGAATATTTCCTCCCATTCCCTCTTCAACAGCTTTATTTTCATTTTGTTTTGTTCAATAAACTTGTAAAAAATATAAAGTTTCTTTTCAATGGGTTCAGCTACAACTAAATTTTATTCTTTGTTCATTTTTCGTAAACTTTTTTTTGTTTTAATCTCATATGATTATCTCGGAACTATGTTCAGACCCTTTAAAATTCCCTCCTCCAAGGCTAAATTCCTGAAATTTTCTCTCGTGGAGGGAAGTGGTACCACACCCTCGGCAGATGGGACTCAAATCCACCCCCAATTTGTAAAATTCACATGGGTGCACTTGAATCCGTACCCTGCCACATGTATCAGTCAAACATATCTCAATTAGCTTGACAAGTTTTTTGGGTATCCAAAACTTAACCAACATTTCATAGAATTTATTTTTTCCAACCGAATCGTAGACCTTTTTTAAATCTATCTATAATCGGTGAACCGCCATGTTGTATCTCAACTTTTTTCTAATATTTGCCTAATAGTACAAATCTGATCCTTTGTTGATCTATTCCGTCGAAATCCACACTGATGATAACCAATTATTTCCTCTGTACATGGCGTCAATCTCATTAAAATTATGTTGGATAAAATTTTATAGCATTTTGGTAGTAGTAAGATCCCCTGTTTTGAAAATGAATATTATAATACACTCCTTCCATTCTTGTGGTAATACTTCATGGTTCCATATGGAACCTAGCAGTTTATGAATTTCGATTAGAAAATTTTCACCCCCTCCCTTTATTAACTCATGTTGGAATTTAATCCATTCCTGAATATTTAGGGTACTTTAACTTCCTAATAGGCTAGAATGCCGATGACGGGTAGATCAAGGTTAGAATCGTTGTTGGGTGTACTGAGGGTGGGTTTTCTAAAATGGTTTTCCACTCTTCCTCCATAAAAATGCGGGTACACTTCCTATAAATATAACCTCCCCAATCCCTAAAACCATGAGAGTACTTAGTACATAAGCGTATTATCCAAACATATAGTAAGACACGGTGCTGAAAAAAATAAAAAATTAAAGCAACTCATTTTTCAGTTACATATTCTTGATAATATGTGTTTGGTAATCTAATGCGTGATCTATTAATTTAGGTTTCACAGTTTTGATCCAACAAATCAATTGTAAAAGTAGTCCAAACTTTTCAGATCTTCCGAACATAAAAAAAAAGGTTGACAATAAAGAAACTTCTTAGCAACTCTAGCCTATTCACCCCAAGCCATGATTGTCTTTTGTTTACAGGAAGGGAGGCTCTGTTCGCGCATGCGCCTTGCGGATACAAGGATATTAGCCGCTTGCTTTGCCCGCGCGGAGTACACTTGGCATTGTTGCGTGCTACGGCGTGGTCTGGTTTCCCAGTGTTCCTTGCAGGTTGTCCATAGGCACGACGGACGTCTTCGTAAGCACACACATTATTAGGTAAGGCAGCCAACAATTGAAGTCTTATAAATAGCATTCAATGTTCGAAATATAACATATTTATTGGTTTAAATTTGTATATTTAAAAAAATTCAACAATATAATCTAGCATATCATAATTCAGAAGAAGGCAGCCTGAAGTTCAATTAATCCATAACGATGTAGAAGTTATTGTTGCTTAAGTTTAATATTCTTGAATAAAAGAATTTGTGATTTGTACTTGTAATAATTCCTGTATTTTTAAACGTATTTATTTCGAACACTGATACAATAATAAGTGTATTTGTGTTTAGATTCAATTACACTATTATAAAGGCATAAAATCTGGAAAAAAACTTCTTAATTTAATTTAATCATCTTCTTTGTGAAGTACTACTCCACCCCATCTTCCCCTTGCAAAAAAAAAATCCAAAAGTAAATACGTAATAGAATGATTTAATTATTATTTTACTACCAATTAAACGTGTATGGTACTGCCCTTATTTGGTATTTTCTGAGTGACCTGTAAACATTTAGATCTTATAACTTTTTTCTTTTTCTGCGTAGGCTATACTGTATACTTGCTATCTGTTTTAATTAGTTTATGTTAACCAGTCAAAATGTAATTTCGTGACTAGATTCATACTTACAACATATTTTAATTTGTTACTAGTGACTTAAGAAAATGTATTTGTGTGACTGTGTATACTTATAACCAGATTACTATTAAAAATTCTACATCTTATTTTTATTTTTTAATTATGTAGTTCTCTTATTATTTATAGTGACTTGTAAAAATCTAACTTCATTATTTAATTTCGTGACACGCTACTCTTGTGTTAGACTAGATTGCCGACGACGGGGAGATCGAGTTTCTAATCTCGGTCGGGTGCACTGAGACGGGTTTTTCAAAAATAGTTTTCTACTCTCCCTACACGCAAATTCGGGTACACGTCCTCGTAATATAGCTTTCCTAATCCATAAAAACATCAGCGTAATGAGTGCATAAACGTATAAACCGAACGGGTATAGTAACACGAGGTGCTAAAAAAAAAGTCACTGTTAGTAGAACTAAAATCAGTTCTAACATGTTGTTTGTGGCTAATAAAAATTATAAGGTCTTTCTTGAATTTATTTATTGTTTGTACACTAACAATAGGTTCGTTCTAATATTTTCCTCGGGACCCGTACATATCCTAATTTCTTTCTTTAAATTGTGTAACTGTTGACCTTTTTAGAGTAATTTTGATGTTCTTAATCACTTGTACAAATTCTAGCTTTTATCCTCAATATTATGACTGTAGATTATAATTAGCTATCATATCTTCTAAGTTATCTGTACAAATTATTACGGCTTTCATTTTTTGATTGTTTGTAAACTGGCTTACAATGAAATACAATAAAATATCACTTCACTCTTATCAGTAAATTAATATAGGCCTATATATAAATATATAATTTTCTTTATAAAAATCATTAGCCTACATCTACACTGTATTAAGTTTAGTCGATTTATGATAATTTTGACACTTCATTTTTACAAATACGAAATGAAATAAACCACATAAAAAATTTACTTACGCATATGTGACGCATAGTAGCCATTGAAGAAAAAAATACACCATATTTGATATGTTCAATAAAGTATTAGCAAAGGGTACCGAGTAATTAAATCTTACACTTTATTCTAAAAGGTTTAATTTGGATTAAATTTACCTTACTATAATAATTTGTCAAGAAGGTCCTCGAATAATTTGTGTGACACAGACGCTTCAATAGTGTAACGGTACTAGAGCAGCGCGCTTATTTTAATTATAACTGTTGACCATTTACGGTCTTGATATGTAGTTGCTATAAAATTTTACAGATTATTTTTGAAATATTTTAATTTGTTGAAAGAAATAATCCCGTTTAAACATGAGAGTCGAATCTAATCCTTTGGTTCGGTGCACTTAATATCCCTTTCAATGGGCTGCTAGAACCGTTTTCCATTCATTATTTCAACTGTGAATGACGAATGACCCTGAACATTAGAAGACGCTAGACATCTTAGCGGTCAAGGTCGATGCCACGCTAAGTCGAGGTATCCAACTTTGATTCATTTGAAATTATATGTGTATTTATTTATGTATGTATATATGTATAGGGAGAGGGGGAAACTATTTAGGGAAGGTATAGCTTTATATCAGGAAATTAATTCGTTAAAACTCGAATTACAATTTCCCTAAAACTCATCTCGGTGGCGTAGTTAGCTAACGC
>CABFWB010000982.1:18521-45167 GCA_902151455.1 Timema bartmani
AGATCAAGGTTCGAATCTCACTAGGGTGAAATGGGGGTGTTTTTTCCTAAATAGTTTTCCACTCTTGATCCACGCAAATGCGGGTTCACTTCCTCTATATTCAACCTTTCCATTTCTTAACCCATTAGCGTAATTAGTACTTAGGCGAATAGCCCGAGGGAGTAATAAGACGTGGTGATAAGTAAATAAATAAATTTCTCTAAACTGCTTAAAAAATGAATGATCGAAACTTTTGTTCAATTTTTTTAAAGATAAATGTTATTTTAATCATACTTGAGCCTACATCTATTATTTTATACATTTTTTAGCAATTCTAAAAAGGGTTTATTGCACACAAATCATTATAATTTGAGAACTACATAAGACGCACAAATTTAACGGAAATAATTATATTTTAAATTATTTAGTAAAAAAATAAAAAATAATCATTGATTTTTGTTTGGAATATTTATTGCGTCATGTTTCAATAAATTTACAATTCTTTAATTTTTATTTTATTTATTTAGCACCGCGTCTTACTACCTGTTCGGGTTAGACGCTTAAGTACTAATTACACTATGGATTAGGGATTAGGAAGGTTGAATTTAGAGGAAGTGAACCCGCATTTGCGTTGAGGGAGAGTAGAAAACCACTTGGGAAAAACTACCCCCAGTTCACCCGACCGAGATTCGAACGTCGATCTCCCCGTCCTTGGTGGCCTGGCTCAACACGACTGGCGCGTTAGCCAACTACGCGACCGAGGCGGGTAATTCTCTTATCAACATAGTTAGGAGCTAAGGGGCCGTTTCAACACCAGATTGCCATTTTCAAAAGTTCTTTTAAAATTATTTTGTTTAAAATGAAATAAGAATTGACCATATTAATGTGTTAGAAATAATGTAATATATAATTAAAAACATAAAATCTAACAAAACAATTAAATTTAAAGAACGTACTGAGAATCGCGTTTCATAATAAATTATTTAATCTCGATAGTATTTTACGTTATCGAAAGTTGTGATGATACCAATTCACATCACTTCATAAATTATGACATTGTACTAATGATCGTTGTCACTTAAAACTAATCTACAGGATATTCAAAACGTGAAACAATTCCTTTCGACAATGATTACCGGAGTTCCACCAAATCAACTTCCATCATTTTGTTTAAACCTGAAAGAAGGCCATCCTTAAATTACGTAAGGTTTTTTTTGGGGGGAGGGGAGGGGGGTTCGGGTCAATATTTTCATACGTTTTATTACGAGGGTTAGGAGGTGTCAGAAATCATTTTACGTAAAGATTTTATATTTAATTTACTTATGATGCGTTACTCTAATTTTACTGCAATTAAAGTATTCTAGAATTTTTCATCACTAGCTTTATTACCAATCCTTATGTCAAAAAATAACTTAATGACTAAAATAATCTGATTTATAAAATATTAAAAAATTATGTAAGATATAGGGGATACGGAAAATATTACATTTCCTTACGTGGTAGAGGGTGGGGGTGGAAAATATTGGGGAAAAAAGCTTTGCGTTATTTTTGCATGACCCCAAGCTCGTGAACTATGGATGTGTCCAACAAATTTCATAAATATTCAAAGGGGAAGTGGTGATTTCGAAACATACATTTTCTTTTCACAGCAAGTTTTCGTGTTCTGCAAAACTGATTAAAAAAAATTAAAACATTTACTACAAGAATTTTTCATAATGAAAGTTAGCAAATTTTCAAGAGCAAAGTCTCAATCTATATATAGGCCTTAATTTACATTAGTCATTGAATGTGTGAACGCTATTAAGACAGAGTTTCCTATGTTATGTCAGTGGTTGAGGTGTGTGTGTGTGTGTATATTTGTACAAAAATAGAAAAAAAAACCTTCTGAACTTACGCCGGAATTTACTACAGAACTTGTAACTTGGATGAGAAATTAAAGTTGATTTAGGCGATTTTTCGCTAGAGTACGTCTCGTTTTCTAATTAAGTTCTGTCGATATTAAATGTATAAACTAAGTTCATTTTTTGAAGTGTGCTCTTAATCTAAGTAAACTTAAGCCCTTAACACATCCAACAATAAGTGTCCAACTTTACTACCACCCGAACCCTTGACTTCTAGACGTGTAATCGACCTCACAGACCACTGAGGCATGGGGGAGGGACAGACAGACTTCACATAAAATAGTAAGCCTTGAAAAGACTATAGAGGATTTTATGGCGGAATCTCCAGGCAGACAGTTGTGCGGGACTCTTTTATGCTAGTCTGTCCTGTGTGAAAGCAAATATATTTACCTACGTCCTCCCTCTCTCACTATCTCATCCTGAATTGTCGTGAGGAAGCTGTGGCGAGACCTCACCATAACTGCCAACTTAGCTTTTCTCTCGCTAAATATAGTTTTTTTCAGAGAGTGGTCGCTAGGGGGATTTCTACCTTATTTTTATTTTTTGGCAGGAAAAAAATTACTTTCTAGTATTTTTTTGTGTTGTTTTCTTGATTTTAAAATAATATAGGGGATAGGTTGGTAAACAAGAAATTTAGTTTTACATTAGTAAATTTACTGCTCTTTTTAAGTAGGTTCTAAAGGTATTTTCCGAAGCATGAATTATTTTCTCTCTTTAAATCGATTGAAATGTTCGGAATACTAATTTCTAACAATACTTATCTTCCGTCAGGGATTTTCTCAAAATATTATTTTTTAGTAGACCTATGTATTGAATCTAATATTTTAAAGTTGACTCAACTTGTATTTTTTTCCCCCAGGGGCCTTAGCCTTCTATGGAATTTTTTTCTTTTTCATTAGCATTAGAAAAATCTATTTTTAATTATTCTTTAAATTAATAAATTAGTTTTGGATACGGGTATTGAACCCATGATCTTTGGCTTAGTGTACCAATGCTCTAACCACTGAGCTATCCGGGAGTCTTGGTGCCCAGGACACATTTAGAAAAAAAATCGAAAATCTGACTTAGTTAAGGTCTGTCCTGTACTCTCCACTGTAAGTGTGTAAAGTTTCACCTTTCTAGTTCATCTTGGTTCTAGGGGCTTCTAGAGGGCATGGGAAGACAGACAGACACACACACACATTAGGATATTATATATAAAAATTAAATATCATATATAGTATATATTATATGTAATATAGGCCCTATATAGTTACTAAAATAAAGTTGAAATTTAAGTCATATTTTCAATTAGGCCCAATAAAAATAAGTAGGCCTAGCTATGAAATTATAGAGAAAAAAAACTCTTATTTTTAAAAGAATGATGTAGTCAAAAGATGATAATGACTTTAAAATATTATAATCGTGTCACAAAATATAACAATGCCTTTGTTTAGTGAACATACCATACCTATATATTAGAATAATGTAATTACCATTTTACACACACGCATGCTTCTTGCGAAATTGCAAGTGTGTAAAATGAGATATATATTATAACTCGGAGAGTGCTTACAGAAAAACAATTATTTCCCACTTTACTTCCAGTCAAATGCGAGTAAATTTCTTCTAAATTTTACTTTCTCTGTCCTTAATCAATTAGTGTCATTAAATGCGAATAGCTCAGACGGGTAGTTTGTCGCGAAGGAAGGGGAAAATGTAAGGATTGAAGACATATCACGACTTAGCAGCATCGGTGTTTATGCGGATTAAACGTCAAGCGCGTATAATCTGATTTTATGGGGACGTAGAGGTCAGTATTTGAATCCCTGCTGGTAAATTTTGAGGTTGTATTTTCCTGAATTGATTCCCAAACGGCCACCACACAAATGCGGGTACATTTCCTCTAAATCCCACCTTCACAATTTCTTACCCATTGAAATAAATGTGCTTCTGGGTAGAATACTATATTTCTCGAAACCATATCTTAAATTTTAGCTTGAATCCAAATTTGAACTCTCGAATCTTTAAAAATATACAATTATTTTAGTTGAAATGAATTTAAAAAAATATTAAATTTAGTAAAAATTGCCATTGAAAGGTGCTATAGAGTCTTTTAGTTGTAAAATGACATCTGGGCATGGGAATCGAACCCGGGACCTTTTGAGCTGGATTCCCGTATACAGGTGTAATTTTTAAAATTTAAAGAATATGATATTTAGATGTGGCAATAACAGTACTTAACAACAATAATGGCCTGGCTGGTTAATCCAAAATGTTATTATGTTTATTACGTCATAAACAACAAAAATAACACTTTTTTAGTAATCTAATTACTATATTAATAGAATTTAATCCTTTTTTTTAAACGATTTTGATACTCTACCGACAACACAAGTTTGTATAATTCTTTTTACCAATAATTGGTTAGCATTGTTATATAAAGTCAAGGTCATCATACATTATTGTATTCGAAATACTTTTTTTGAGGATCTTACGAATCTCGACCCTCTCGAGAGAGGAATCGAGGTTTAGAGCTTCCCATCCCTTGTTTGAAGTTTATTTAATTGTGTAAGGCTTTTATGACTCATAGTTTTTCTATGGTATTGCTTGTTTTGAAGGGAGTAACCCCCACCCCCCTTTTGGATTAATGAAAGGTTGTGTGTGCCATCTTTCGCTCCCGACAAAATACAAACACAATGAAAGAGAAGAACTCTTTCTCTCTCTAGACTGAAGGACTCTTCGTCACGTCATGGAGGTGACGTGACATGAGTCCTGTCACCTGAATCACACTTCACCAGGCCACGCCCCCTAATGAGACCACTCCACTCTGACGCGACACTTGAAAACCCACCACGCAAACTAAATAACTATATTAAGACTATGGCTGGAAATAACTTTTAGAAAATACTTTTTTGTTTATATAAACTTTTTTTTTAAATTTCACCGCGTCTTACTACCTGACCCATTTATACGCATTTACTCTTAACACAGAGATGAGGAAATGAATGAGGAATGAGCTAATATACCCGCATTTGCGTTGAAGGTAAATGGGAAACCTTTTAGGTAAAACCACCCTCGGTAGAAACGATAGGGATTTGAACCCCGATCTCCCCATCATCAGTGGGTCAATCTAACACGGAAGTGGCGCCTTAGACCATGCGGCCACCGAAGTGGGTTCATAAACTTTGTTAACATTTTATTTTAACATTAGCATTATGTTAAAGGTATTAATATTAGCTATCAAAATTTGCAGTTGCATATCACATGATTTTACTTATGAATGTATGAAAATAGTTTTAGTGACTTTTATAGGTGTTAAAACAGTTCTTTCTTATCTAAAGGGGACTGTAAAATATGGTCGCAGCTAGTCTTATTTATATTCAATTATTTAGCTTTTACATTTTAAAACAAAGTATTTTATCAACAACACAAACTATTATTATTATTATCATCATCATCATCATTATTATTAATATTATTATTATTATTATTATTATTATTATTATTATTATTAATTACCACATCTTACTAACCGTTCGGGTAGTACACACTTACGCTAATGTGTAATGGTAGGGTGATTGTGAGACGAAATGGAGGACCTACAGTTTAACGTGGAATCCGAACCATGGTGGAGGCCTGGCATTCCTCACATTAACAAGTAACAACACAAACTATATACTTCTAAATTAAACTTTTGCTTGACCCGCTTAAGTGGATTGAATACACATTAAAATATTTTTTCTAAAACTTTATACTTTTCTTTACGCAAACAGCAAAAATTGTTTATAAAATAACGTAAAATTTGTAGATATAATACGTACTTGTTTGATTAGTTGATTATGTAAAATATATACATGTGTCATTTTTCCTCTTGAAATAATTTTATATCTTTCATGAGCCAGTGGGCTGCCAAAAGTTTTACCATGGTCCAGGGTTGAGGACCCTTAGCTTAAACCTTAAGGAATCACTCTCACAGTAGACTAGAGACCACGGATGACAAGAAGATCGGAGTTTGAATCCCGGTATGGTGTAAGCTACTGAGGCTAGTTCTTACTAAATAGCTTTACACCCTCCTTCATACAAATGCTGGTACGCTTAAACTAAATTCAACCTTTTTAATCCCTAGCTCATCAGCGTAATTATTACATAATACGTGTACAACCTGAACTAGTAGTAAGACGTGGTGCTCAAAAAACCTTTGGTGAAATTATTAGTCTTTATAGTTAATATCTGTGTATATGCGTACTTAATGTCAGTTTATTTTAGACTGGGTTTAAATCCTGGTGGAGTCTTAGTTCTAGTTTTATTCCCTAAATACAATTTTCTCCCTAAGTACAAATGCGGTTACATTTACTATAACTAAACGTTTCTCATTCTTATCTGATCAACCTTTTTATCTACCGCATCTTACTACCTAGCCGAGCTATGCGCATTTAATTATGCTAGTGAGTGAAGAATTTAGGATTTAAAAAGATGAAACCGCGTTTGCGTGGTAGGAGAGGGAGAACATTACGGGAAATCTGCCTCTAATATACCCGGCTGGGACTCGAATCCATCACCTCTCCGTTTATTACAAGTGTGTATTTAAACATGCAGCATACGACCACCGATACAGATAAGCCTTTTTTTTTAACGAGTGTATAGGTACTTCTACTTTTAATAATGATTGAATCTACGCGTCAAATCTACATCACCTTCACTCCCATGGAACTAATCAAGTGTACGCCACTGAACGCAAGGTCACGCACTCTTCAGAGATGAATGGAGCCACCGCGCTCGACTGGGGATACAGAGTGGTGATTCAGTGGTCGGTTATGTTGTCCACACAGGTAGAAAGAGGGTGGTGATTTGTTGTGCTCACATCTATTATCCACCCTACAAAAAAGAAAAGGTAACTAGTGATACGACCATGATTCCCGGTTTTTTTTGCTCTAAATTATGTGACTCATACTTAAACCTACTCTACATACTCCATGTACGTAAAGTCCTTATTTACGTGAGAAGAGATTCTCTCCTTAAAAAACTTGATTCACACGTTCGCCGAAAGTATATGCCGGGTTTGATTCTCGGGATGGCCGAAAACTGTATCATTGGAGTATTGTGGGTTTTGCCCTCTTTCGCAATGACAAATTAATGGCCGGGGGGGTATTGTGTCTGCTCTAGACTTAAATTGGTTTGTAAGTTGTGTGAGAATATAATCAGTTTGGTTAAGAAAATGCACGTCGAATAGGTTTAAAATAAATTAGTGAGTTTTTGTCGTATAATTTTTACCACTGAAGCTATTAACGAATTAATCTAAGAAATAAGGATGAGGAGTGTTGTTTTAGAGAAAGTACACCCGCCTCAGCGTGGAAAGGGGATGGGGAAACCAGAGTGATGAATCAAATATGAAAATAAAAAGTGGACCCGGCCCAGATTCGAACTCTGAACTATAGCCAGCAATCCAGTATATTGCAAGATTAACGCCCTATAGCGTGTGACCACCAGTGCTGGTTCGACCACAAGTTCAGGGTATACTGGTTCGATTCCGGGTGTTGGGTCAAGTATGCCTACTAATATGTATGTACCTTGATCAGTAAAATTAAACAAGAGTAAGATCTGCATCGGTGGCCGCATGATCTAAGGCGTCACTATCGTAATAGATTGGACTTCCAATGACAGGGAGATCGTGGCTCGAATCCCGGCCGTGTGTACTGAGGTTGCTTTTTCCACTCTCCCTCTACGTAAATTCGGGTACACTTCCTCTAGATTCAACTTTACTCATCCCTAGCTCATTTGCATAACTATCGCATATTCTGAACAGGTAGTAAGACGCGGTGCTAAAGAAAAAAGAAAAAAGTAGGAGCAATTTATTTGGTATTTTTGTGAAATTTGTTAGCTACAATTTTTTGTGAATATAATTTAATACTATTTCTATTCAAGTGTGGCATAGCTATGGAGACGAATAATTTCAGAACTAAAGTATAGTATGTACTGTACACTTCGTTTACCCTAAAAGGTAGCATTCTTACCTTGGCTAATTACACTTTGGCCCTTTCTCACAACACCATATTGTAATCAGTAAGAACCTTCTCCCTTTCGGGGGTAAACTGAGGGCAGGCCTACCTAAAGAGAGCGTATAAATTTAGATACATCTTTATCGTGTTTACTCCACCTTCTGGGTCTATTGTAATCCAAGCTGGACTATAAAATCACACACGCGTGGGCAGCTAAGCCACGACAAGTAAAATGTAACCTCACCCCCCTCTCCCTTCCCTATCTCCTTTAATTCTTATAAGTCAACCATTACGTTTGCCGACACTGCGGGTGGGTTGGAAACAAAACAAGGCAGAGAGAGAGAAAACACCAAAAAAAACACACACTCCCTTTGCGAGTAGACTGTATGCAATGATAATGGGAGGGCTCGGGAGCCAGGTTGCGTGGGAAGATATGATCGCTGTGTGGAAAAGCAGCACAAGTACGTCTTTTAATTTACATCTCCTTCCTCTCGTGGCTAGGGTGTTCGGCCACAAATCTTGGGGGAGCTCGGGGTTCGATTTTGGGTACAGTCGACGAAGATATTTTAATATAGTAACGTGATAAGACCAAAAATAATACTATGTTTTTCATATTATATCCATACGCCAAGTCATGTGTTCTGTGGCAGTGACTTTTGACAAATGGTGTACATTTTTATATCCATAAGACACGCATTGGTGGTCACGTTGGTAAAAGCCACACTCTTGTCTGGTTTCTTTGCTGGGGTTGTAAAGGTCGGGGTTCTAATCCCGGGCAAGTGAATTTCTTAGAATAGTTTTCCAGTCTCTCATTACACGAATTCAGGTACATTTCTTTTAAATTCCCCTGTATTCATCCCTTTCACATTAGCGTGTATGCGTTTGATCTGAGCAAGTATTAAAACGCGATGAAAAAAAATCCACCTCACTGGTTCTTTTTATGAACAAATGTTTTCCCTGTGCTTTAGTGGGTTTGAACGTTTTGTTCCGGTGAAACAGACGCTAAAATATTTCGGTAACACGTGCCGAAATTGATACCACCTGTTAAAAATCAATTTGTTCCGTGCATATTGTGTCTTACTACCCATCCGGGCTATCCGCATGTTTTCTCTGATGGGGTAGGTATGAGTGAGGTATAATCTAGATTCTAGAGCAATATTTCTCAAAGAATATGCCGTGGCACACTAGTGTGCCATAAAATTCAGTAGGAGTGCTGCGAAATTCTATACGTTATGTTATTGTTGATTAAAAAATTATTAGAAAGTAGTTTCATTCAATATTAATTTTTAAAAAGATGTGAGAGAATTTTTTTTAAAAGTTGTAATATATTTATTTTCCAGACAAAGATTTGAGTAATTAATGCTTGAGCCTGTCGTGTCTTAATTCAGATTTCAATTCGTGATTGGAAATAGGCCAATCACATACATATTTCCTGTTTAAATTTAGAGAAGTATCTCTGAGCATGTGCATATTCGAGTCTCCTGCAGTGTTACCAACTTGCAAATTCAGTGTGACACGAGAAGTCGAGACAAACAATCAAACATTAAAGTGTACCATGAACAACTGGGGAACCACTGCTATAGAGGAAATGTTCCCGAATTGGCGTGGAGAAAAAGTGGTAAACCAGTTCTGAAAATAAAAGATAAGTATACACCCGCCTGGATTCTAACTTTGATCTCCCTGTCACCGGCAAATCAGACAAGATTATAATGATGTATTAATCAGTGTTCCTACTGGTGTGAGCTTTGCCAAGAGTTAAAAAATTTTGTTCAGAAAGTGTGCGTTAAATAGTCCAAAAATCTATCCGTTGGCGATGACTTGGGCATACAATCTTAGTAATGATTTTGTACAAAATTGTCAAGGACAAAGTTAAGATAAGGTCCCCAAAATAGGACTTATGTCTCAAATTTATTTTGTTTCCAGTTTTGTCCTCATACTGATGACCGTGAGATTGGGGTTTTAATCACAGTTGGCTCTACTGAGGGTAGTTTTTCCTAAATGGTTTCCCACTCTTCCTCCATATAAATGCGGGTATATTACCTCTAAAATGCTTCCTTTCTCATACCTACTCACTATGATAACTATCACATATGCGTGTTACCTAAATAGATAGTAAGACGCGACGATAAAAAAAAGTTGTTAAATACAATCATGTAATTTTAAATTTATATGGATTAAATAAACCTGACTTTAGTGAGCTACTAAAAAAAATGCAAACATAAAATCTAGAAACAATGCAAATCAATATAGTCAGTAACAAGTAGGCCCTATATTTCAATTATTAGACTATTTTATAAACTTGAAGCAATGCACCCATTGAAAGAGCATTTTCCCATATGAATTAACTCATTCGGTCTGGAAAGAAGTCTTGATTTACGTAATGTAAGACACAATAAATTACCTTTTAGCAGTGGAAACAAATATGGGATGGTTATGGAACATTTAGAGAAAAGCTCGCATAAATTTCTGGAGTATTGGAGAAGATACATTATTCAGATAAATACCATGACATCTTAAAGACCTCCTTTTCAAAATAATACTTTTTATATATACCTTATTTAGTGACATTGTACAATACCACGAATAGAAAACAACACATTGGTATAGACTATAGAGGGTATATTGTGTGTCACTTAAATGACAACTGTACTGTTATATATTTACAAATGCATAGCTAAAGCATCTTATATAAAATACAAACATAATTTTTACAGTTAACATTGATAGTAATTTGCTATAATATTAGTGTTATTTTATAGATATTGATCATATCTATCATATCTATAGCTTCAGGTCACACCACTACGTATGAATACGTGAAAGTAGATCTATACTCCATTCATGGTAGGAATTACTCTCTGAAAGATATTTTTTCCTACCAAAATCCTACTATTTAATAGTTTTCTGGTAGAGAAAAAGGCCTTTCAGAAAACAATTCCTACACTGAACAGATTTTAGTGACTTTTTCTAGCTCTCAGATATGTACCTTCGTAAGACAATTGGGGTGTACCCGGAAATGCCATGAAAAAAAATTTGTCACCAAACTTCAAGGAGTGATACCAGTTAATTTAATGAATATAAATAGTAGTTTGTATTTATATTTAATATTAAGTTTATTAAACCTACATTTTATTGATATTTCCACAATTTTATTTATCAATTAAAATATATGTTCTACACACAGAAAATAAGCACGTCACTAACGTTTTGTTAGCATGAACTTGAGGTTGAGAGTTACTTATGCCTTTTCTGTCGTGAAGGTGAAATAATGTTGAAAGGTTTTACCTTCATTGTGCTGTCTGGGGCGATACACGTGGGAGGGGGCGAAAAGCGACCAACCATGAATACAACCACACCGGGTTGCCAAACTTCATACATACACGCCGTTGATTGTAGGTTATATACGGTTTAACACAGGTAATAAGGTGATCGATTTTCGGGGACACTTTCCTAAATAAAACATAATTTCGTTCCCGAGTTAGTCGCTGATTTGTTAAGAAAATTAACGCAATTTAAAATTTAAATGGATCTGATAAAACAAAACATGTTTTAATTACGTCAATTTCTGGAAAGTTCAAATTTAAAATCACAAATTTCAATATTTCTCATTCATTCTGACTCTCTTCTTACTTTCTCGCTATCTTACAAGTGTAGAAAGTGTTGTGATCGTCAAAAAAATTGAACACGAGATTTTGATGAGTCTCGACGTTTCATGACCCCCCGAATCCGAAAAAGTGGTTTTTGAATTTCTGTCTATCTGTCTGTACCTCCAACTAGAGCCTAAACTATTTTACCGATCGGGCTAAAACCTGGTATCGAGGGTTTTCATAGGGTTGCCCCGAGGGATTTTTGGAATTGAATATCTAACCCTAAAATTAAGGGTGGTTTACTGAAGGGCAAAAAGATAAAAAGTCGATTTTCTCAAAATTGGCAAAAACGATTTTGATTAAATTTAATTTCAAATCATTTATAAATATTACAAACAAAATGGCTACTCTCATTATTTCGGCGAAATGACTTTAAGGGTTCCGGTCCGATGCATGAATTCTCATTTTTTATCATATCTCCGAAACTATTTGAGATATGAAATTACTTATTACAAATATATAGATCTATTTATAATACAAATATTTTGCTCGAAATATATTTTTATAAAACCATTAACTTTCAAGCTACACGCAAATACTGTATATACATTTTTTAACTTTTCGAACAAATAAGGTAAAGTATTGCGACCGTAAAAAATATCTAACCTGAAATGTTGATGGTTGTCGACGTCTCATGCATGACCCACCGGACCCTAAAAAGTGGTCTTTGCAATGCTGTCTGTCTGCGTGCCTCTTTAAACTTAAAATTAAGAGTAGTTTAATAAAGGGCGAAAAGAGAAAAAAAATCTATTCTCTCAAAATTGGCTCTAACGATTTTGATGAAAATTCGTATCTAGGCGTTGATTAAGATTATAAATAAACTGGTTATTTTCATTTTTCCATGATAATGACTTTTAGGGTACATTACAGAAGTGGAAATCTCTGTATCACCGCAACTATTTGAGATAGTAAATAACCTATCGTTGCAAAATTGTAGTACTATTAAAAATTTAAAACTTTTATACGAATACAATTTTATAAAAACAACAGTTTCTGAGATATTGGCAAATATATTAATACATTTTGTGAGCTTTAGTTGTAAAGAGATACTACTTAAGTTTCAACGCAATAATTCTCCAATGCCATAGAATAATTAAATATAAGTAAGTCTCTTAAAAGGATTATGCTATTTTCCCTTAAACCTCTTAGGAGAAATGTTTGTCCAACAATGATCTAGCTCCATTTTAGACTCAATAGTAAATATTTATATACATTTTGTATTGGTCAAAATTTATACATAAGGAATTTAATAGCAATGCTATGACATGTGCAACACCTAATAAAAGGTCGAAAATTTTAACCAGAAGTCGAAATTGTAATACAAGTGTTGACCTTTGTGGACCCAATATTGATCTTTTTTATTGGTCCAAACATATAAATGAGGACATTAATTATTTAAAAATAAAATTATAAAATCTAAAACCGGGACTCAAAAAATATTTTATGTAAGTATAGTGCAATTTATGCTTGGGTTTGTTAGTGTATATTATTTAGTTTCACATATATTACGAGTTTTGAGTGAATATCTCAATTTTTAAATAATAGAGCGAGAATGTCCGTGCGAAGTTCCATCCCATTTATTTAATTTTTGGCTCTACCTGCACTTGCAATCTGGTTAACAAAGTGGTTGCGTTCTAGGCACTACTATCGACTTTGTCCAAAAACATGAATAAAAACCCATAGATGTAGGGTGTACTATGACTACCTAGCCCGGCGTTTCAAATCAATATGACCTTGAACGATTCTATCAAAACAATTTTGACGTGTTTTCCTTGTGGTTACACAATGTTGTTTTCTTATCCTCCGATATTGCCTTAGACTGTAAACACGTCTCGTCACTTGNTATTATTATTATCATCATCATCAGCACCGCGTCTTACTACCCGTTCGGGTTATACGCACTTACGCTAGTGTGTAATGGTAGAGTGATTGTGAAATGAAATGGAGCACCTACAGTTTAAATTGGGATCCGAACCACAGTGGAGGCCTGGCATTTCACACATTCACAAGTTGTGATTAATACACGTCTCTTCAGAGGTGAAGGAAAGGTTTGGCAATCAGATAAATCTGTGAAGGGACCGAGGATTGAACCCCGGACCCCCATCACAGAAATATTGACACCCCTAGACCGCCAGGTCACCGTACCAGTAATGTAAGAATGTCTGTCTCCGATAAAGCAAAAAAAAAGTCACTCTACTTGTAGGAATGCCTTTTAGAAAATACAACAGTTTTAACAATATTATTAGTATTATTTTATAGGTATTGACTATCTATTAATAATTTGTGACGACCCCTGCTTCAGTGGCCGAACGGGTTCTTACTTTACTTTACATCAACGTACACAATAATCCCTCTTTTGTGGCGATAGATTTAGGTAGGCTTAATCTTCTTAAACACTTTTCATTAGTGAATAGTGACTTGGGTTTGATTCCAAGCAAGACCGAAAATATTTTTCTGTTAAATCAGATATCACCGGTAAACCAGGCAAGATGAGAGAGACGCCTTTGTGAAGGCTTATCGTAAAATAATGATTACTCTATGATTCTGGGTAGCTCAACACTAATGTAAACACACTATTATTTTGATTTTGCACTACGTCTTACTACACAATTTTGGCTATCCACATTTAATTACGCTGAGGCAGGTATGATTTAGAGAAAATGTATCAGTATTTGCGTGTACAGAGAGTAGAAATATTAGGAAAAACAAACCCTTAGTTCATTCGGCTGGTATTTGAACCCAGAACTCTCTCCCTCCCTCTCCCCCAGTCACTGACACACTAGACTAAATGAGTATGACATTTTGTCTGAATGTTCGCATATGCGGGTTTATTTATCTTCTAAAAATGTTTCTTAACTCTTGAGTCATCGTATAGTTGATGAACAAAAGCGAATTACCATATTAATTACACACTACTCTAAAAATATGCCGAGTGCTTCATAAATGTATTAACTCTATTTTATTATTTCCGACCTTGTGTTTCTATGAAAATAGTTGTCTCAAAAAGTGAAAGTTTCTCGTTCGTAGAATAGCTCTTCTAATAAGGCGGCCTATTATATTTTGTTCCATACTCGGAGAAGATTTTTGTGACGAACTATTGAATGTCCTGAATACCCGAAAAACCACAAAATGTAAATGAGTTGTTGGGAAAAAATATCCTATATTTCTACACGCATTAATTTCACCAGACACATAGGCCTACGGGGAACTGAATAACAGCGTTCTCTAAATGACTCATCACATAGTGTATTGATTTTCTCTAAGGAAAAAAAAACCCATCGCCTCACCTCTATACCTGGAAAAAATGTTAATTTATAGTCCCTCAGATAGAATTACCTTTTCTGACAGCTCGAAAAGTTAACTCTATCTAGATAGACATTAATTGATGCTAGGTATTTGACCTTGACAAAAATTACAATAGTATTATTTTTATGTACGCCTTTAATATATTCAATCATTTGCACATACGTTTATAGTCATCTAAGCTATTTAAGATTAATTTATACTAGGTGTAAGAGGTGAGGGAGGATATATCATTCACACCCACAACGATAGCCGCATGGTCTAAAGCTGCGTCCAGACTACTGAGCCGAACCCCGTCGCGTTATCGCAGCTAAACATTGAATGTTGTTTGGTCTTTCGACGAAACATCAAAGGATGTTTTTTTAAATTATTAGCACCGTGTCTTGCTACCCGTTCAGGTTATACGCACTTATGTTAATGTGTAATGGCAGGGTGATTGTGAGATGAAATAGAGGACCTACAGTTTAACGTGGGATCCGAACCACGGTGGAGGCCTGGTATTCCACACATTCACTAGTTGTGATTAATACACGTCTTGTCAGAGGTGAAGGAAGGGTTTGGCCATCAAATCTGTGCCGGGACCTAGGATTGAACCCCGGACCCCCATCACAGAAATCTGACACCCCTAGACCGCCAGGTCAGCATCAAAGTATGTTACAAGGCTCGTTTTAAAGCTCATTAGACGACACTGCAAGCCGAATCGCGAACCATGCACGTACAACTTTGAATTTTTATTATTTCTTATAAAAAATATGGCCATCAGAGTAGCGGGAGGAAATTTTCTTTGGTGGAGTGGAGGAGCAATAATCAAGGTTGTGTCCAGAGTTAAATTTTAAAGGAGAAAGTGGTTGCGGGGCGGAAGGGGGGGGGGNTGTTTCCAATTTGTAACATTTGGGGTACTTTTAACTTGTGAAATGGTAGGCTTACAATAGTAATTTCCCCACAAACCAGGACATATTTAGTATTTTACTCGAAGAGAAGAATCGGTCTTGAAAGAACCTTATTTGTGTACGGAGGGAGGGGGCAGTTAGAAAAATTAAAGCGTTTCGCCCTCCAACCCAAAGGAAGTCCAAGAATCCTTTCCATGAAAATGTTACAAGAAAAATGATTCACATAGAAACTATGAGGAGGGGTCTTTCCTTTGAAAATTTTAAAAATGTAGATGTTATAGAAGCTTTTCGGAGAAGTCCTTGTCCAGAAATTAAAAAAAAAAAGTTTCCTCTAGAAGCTATCTTCCCAGGATTTTTTTAAAATGAAATCTCTAGAAGCTATTTGAAATGATCTTTGCCTGAAGATTAAAAAAAAAAGTACATGCTCTTAGAATCATTTGGTATGTTCTTATCCGGCAAATTTTTGAAAATTGGATAAATTGAAGGCCTTTAGAAGATATTTGGAGTGTTCCTTTGCTGGACATTTTTCGAAAATAAATTTGAGATCTTGGGGTTGGGGGTGGGAAATTATTCTATTTGTCCCCTCCTAGGTGTGCCACTCGGCTCATTCAAATTATTAATTCTACGCTCCAAATTACATGGTGACATTCGAGTAAAGTTTTTGTATTGACCACTCATTTCTTTAAATTTAAGGTCGCAAAGTAAGCTATTTCCGCTTTATTCCGCTCGCCTTGTGTACAATTGAGTTTGCCACCATCGTCTGTCCTGTCTTTCTTTCGTTGATGCTAATAAATATATGTCACGGTAGTCAATTAATATTTTTCACTGTCCATTGCACGTGTCATCCAATGGCGTAAATAAATTTCTGAAGCAAAATATGGCTTTCAGGATTGCTCGAGGTTCGGTTCGCACTTAAGAATTCCGCAAGTAAAGACGTCTGGATGTCTGGACGCAGTCTAAGGCACACTGTGTTGATCCCAGGTCTTCCGAAACTAGACCCGCCCGCGGTGTGTAGGAGGGTACTTCACTTTCTAGGATGTCACTCCAGATGATATAAATATGACGAAGAGCGACGTCAAATTAGGTCGGGTTTAATTAGGATGAGGCTCCGTGTTGGGGAAATAAGCTCCGCAAGGCCAAGTTCATTCTCGGCCAATTAGAAGAAAACTGCCATTTTGTGGAGGAGGAGGGGGGGGGGGCGCTACTTTTTCAAAGTTNAAGTCACGCTGGTGACGTTTATTCACGTTATTTATTGGCAAATACATTCATTACTAAGGGAGAGATATAAAGGAACATGAGTTATGTAGTTTTTATATCAATTTTTTTCCATCCCAAATAAATAAAATAGTTCTACAATAGACACTTTTATTTTTATTTTCTACATATAGTAATATCAACCGTTTTTTTATATCTTTCATGAGCATAATAGAATTGGAAGAGGCAATTTTTAAATAAAGAGGAAAAGTTATCAAATACCATGATGGCCATAACAAATATTCAAAAACTATTTATATTAAAATGTGTAAAAAATAAAATAAACATATTTACTGAAGCAACATTTTATTAATTGTGTCCAAAAATGTATTTTGGTAAAAATTGCAAAAATACTGGCTTTGACTCGCGTTTATTTCCATACCACCTTAAGATATTTTTTAGTGTCTTTTATGTACTATTTAGTAATAAAAATCAATTATTTATAAATAAAATCATTCAAACATTAACTAAATTTTGAATTAAAAACATCACCAGCATCAGTGGGCATGCTGACTAAACGTCAATATCGTCTAGTCTGGTTTGCCGGTAAAGAGGAGAACAAGGTTTGAATCCCGGCTGGGCGTGTTGAGTTAGTTTCTTAAATAAATCCCCACTCTTTCTCCAAGAAAATGTGGGTATATTTCTTCTAAAAGTCTGTCTATCTTCTCCATCTCAGCCTCGTTAGATTAAATAAAAGCGGATAGTCTAGATGGGTAGTAAGACAAGACACAGAAAAAAAAGAGAAGAGAATGGTCCTATTTTTGTAATAATATCTCGTGATAACAGTTAGGATACGAAATCAAAATTAATAACGTTAGGATAAGGAATCAAAATTAATAATAATTTGTTGTGTTATTTAAAAAATATAACTTATTTTTTGATAAGACTATAAATTTAAAAACATGTCTTAAGGTGGGAGTGTAGGGAACCAAAGAAAAGGCTTGTTTTTGCAATTTTTATAGCTAAACTTTTTTTGGTCAAAATGAATAAAATATTTCTCCAGTACAAACATAAAGTTAATTTTCTTCACATGGTGACCTAAACAGTTCTTGAATATCTGTCAAGGGTGTCCTGGAATTTAATGATAACTTTTACTCCTCAATTAAAAAGTTACTTAGATAATGCCGCTAGCTCATGACCGATATTCAACAAATTGTTGATATCACTATGTGTAGAAAAATATATTCTATGTTCCTACTGGAGAAATAATTGATTTATTTTGACCAAAAAAATATAATGCTATAAAAATTGCGAAAACAATGACCTTTTCTCACGTCCCCTACATTCCCACCTTACAGATATAAATAAAACTTGAATACAATCTTATCGAAATAGGTTAAAATTAATAAACAAGTTTTGACCAACTCTGAGCTATCTGATCTAAATTATGACAATTAATCAACTGTCTAGTAAAAAAAACTCAAACTCTAAAAACATGCTTTGGTGGCCGCGGGGTCTAGGGTGTCACTCTCGCAATAGACTAGGCAACCGATGACGGCAAGATCGGATTTCAATCCTGGTCAGGTGTATTGAGGGTGGTTTCTCCTAAATGGTTTTCCACTCTCCCTCCATGCAGATGTGAATACACTTTCTCTTAAATAAACTTTCCTCACCCCTAACAAATTTAAGTAATTAGTTCATATGCGTATAGCCCAAACGGTTAACGAGACGCGATAACAAAGCGGAAAAATCACTCTCGTTACACACATCCGAGATTCGAACCCCAAACTCACTGTCATCGGCAATCTATAGTAGGATTCTATACTTCATTCACGGGAGGAATTACTCTCGGAAAGGTCTTTTTTTTCCTACCAATATCCTACTATATAATAGATTTTTGGTTGGCAAGAAGGCCTTTCAGAAAACAATTCATACGCTGAACAGACTTTAGTAGGAAGAACAATTTTTAACAATTACAAAACTTATTAAAACACTTTTAATATATTCATACGTCAAGTCATGCTATCTGCAGCTGTCACTTTTGATATATATTATCAATACCTATAAAATAGTACTAATAATATAATACAACGTTATTAATGCTAATTGCAAAAAAAAAAAAAAACTTTGTATTTATTAAACTCTTAATTTTATGAAAATTGGACTATAGACTGTTGATGATTTTAAATTCCTAAACGAAATTAATTTATTAGTATCAATTAAAAAATCCCATAAATCAATACTAAATTATTTGATTCATAGTCGGGCATCTAGCAAAGGCTCTTTAAAACGGGCAAGTTGGCTTCCCTGTACAGTTTCACCACCGGGAAGTTAAGCTCACTGGCTCCCGGAAGTCCGGACTTCAATTCAGACAACCTGTTTCTCTTCGTCTGGCCCCTTCCCCAGGACCCTCCTGCCGACTCGTTCCAGGCAGTGTCTAGAGCGAATCCGACCCTGAAAGCCGACCCACCCTCCCACACAATGGAGGACTAATGTTATTACTTAGGGCTAGTCCTCGTGGGTTGAGTGGTTAGTGAGGCTAGCTACTAGTCTAGAAGACTTGTTTCATCCCAGTCGAGGTCTACAACTATTTGGTATTTGTTCACGGGTTTTTGACCTCACTCAGAGGTGACCATTCATCCCCAATTTTTGAGGATGGTCCTCCAAATAATACTTAATGTCCCGGGCTGATTTCGTCCCCGATTTAAAAAATAAACTAATGCAAATTAAAATGAAAGGGATTAAATAAAAAAATATCAAATTAGTTGCTAAGATGTGTTGATGTCAAATCTCTCAAAAATGAATACCAACATACCCGAAAATGAATGTTGCTCAATAATTCCAACTTTTCCCCCCTGAACTTTTGGACCCAACTGTACTGTATCTTATCCCCATCTGCCTTGGATTGTAGTAACATTTTGTGTGCGCTAGCGAAGTTAATTCTGACCCGTGACACCTCCACGCTATTTACTGGAACATTTCCTTAATATCCGCCCTTATTAGTGTGTCTCTCTCGATTAAATAATTGGAGTCATTGGACAGCCGGTTCTGACTGCAGAAGTAGATAGGCTACCAGTTATTGGTCGATTGAAGTATAAATTCTATCCCAAATGTCGAGGTCTTTAGCCGGTACAATAAAGAAACAAATGCCAGGATATTCTTTAGAGGTTGAATCAATCATGCGAGAGATTCATCAGACCATAAATAACGCCCCAAAGGCCAACTAAGCCCGTTACTGGGAATCCATTACGCCCGTTGGCTGTAATTGCCTTCCATTGAAAAGTCTCGTATGAGATTGATCTGTTGGCTTAATAGAAACTTCCTCACTATGGGTGCTCAATGCGGTGCACACGAATTGCGAAACAACTAATACGGATGCACACGAATTGTGGAACAACTCATCCGAGGTTGGTAATATCCTTACACGAACTGCGAAGTAAAAATTGTATTCATAATGACTTTGTTCAAAATGGAACATGGAGGTTAGGCTAGGTTAGGCTAGGTTAGGTTAAGTTAGGTTAGGTTAGTGGTCAGTAGTTGAATGGGATTACAGGTGGTTCCGCAATACGAGTGGACCAGCTGACAGGCATACTTTATTCCGCATTTCGAATGGGCTCTAATTGAATGTCTGCCGACAGGTAAACCTTATTCCGCATTTTGAGTTCGCCCGTTCAACTGAACCAGGATTATTATATCGACCTGACTTGATTATAGAACAAACACAACACCCAGTACCTCCATACAGTCAACCCATCACTCAAACGGGGAATGATCAATCAATCAACGATAAAAAATGTCAAGAAGAATTAAAGTATATATTTTAAATTATCATAACTCCGGAAACATTTAAATTTTGACTAAACATGATTAATTTAATAATATTCAATAATTATCCTGTATTAAATTTCATAAAATTATTTCATTTTATTAAAATTCATCCTCCTTATTTTGCGTACTTATATTCAAATCAACCCCTCTTTTTATATCATACTATCCACCAAACGGTTCTAGTTTGATTATTACACAGATTAGATTTGGTTGTATGTATTTCTTTCATATTTTCATTGCGGGGATGCTGGGATTCGAATCCAATCGGTTGCCCCACACCTTTCGATGACTATAAAATGAGCTGGTATTATCATGCACGGAGATCCGGGATGGAGGACACTGATAGGTCGCCTCGCTTCGATAGACATGTGCCGACTGATCATAGGCGTCCGTTGTAGTGATGGGTTGCTCTTGAGCGAGTCATTCAAATTAAACGACTCTTGAACGAGAGCTGTGAACGAACGACTCTCGTTTCGCGAGCGAGTCGTTCACGCCGCCATTACACACTACATCACGCGTCTTATACATTGACCAATAGGCCAACAGTTTTTACTACACCTATTTCTATTATTATTTGTACAAAATAAACGTACGCACGTCAGTTGTACATTTAAATCAAGAACTTAGATCAATAAAATTAAATAGGCCTATCACCCTAAATATTAGGCTCTACCGCAAGGATGCATCAGGCACCGCTCCCCCCTTCCAATTACTTTTTGTCCATGTGACACTTTACGGGAGACATCGTGCATTAGTTTGATGTTTTTTACATCTCTTATTTTCACTCATACACTATCATCATCTCTGCTTACTCGCTTTGTGTTTTCGTTCATATGTTTGGTTTGATTTGGCTAGTCTTGGCTATCAACGCATCGCTTCTGCACTATTTACAACCACCCTTCTTCGCTGAACTTGGTGAGTTGTCGTCATTCACGACTCTTATCGCTCTCGTTCATTCGTTCTGGAAAGAGTCAAGAGCTTTTTTTTCACTCACGACACTTTTTTCCACTCACGACACTTTTTTCGCTCTCGTTCATTCGCTTTGGAAAGAGTCGGGGAGTTTTTGTCATTCACGACTCTTCTGTCGTTCTTCGTTACTACGGAAAAAATCAACTATAGGTGCTTACTATCGTTAATAGATTGCAGCACTTCCTACAATATCAAACTATTTTTTTTAACATCAATAGACATAATTCTGTGAATTAGACACTAAAGGCTATATGCTAAGGTTAATTATAAGTAATATGCTTAAGTAATTAAATTAAAGTATCAAACGCAATAGGCTTCGGCCTTCGGATAAATTACACGTAAATCCTAATTTGTTCACAAGTTGAAAGGGAAGGGACAGATTCGCACGCTTGGAACGGGAATTGTGATAACTATTTAGCGCTCGCTCGTCAAGTTAGAGAGTGAAAGGGGTGAAGACATTGGGAGTGAACCAGCCATGCGGTGAACAATATGACTCATATGAACGACTCTTTTGAGTGAGCGAGCTTAGGTGAGCTAGCTCGCGTCAACGAGCTGGTTCGACCCATCACTAGTTCGTTGAACCCAAGACCAACTGCCGTGGCCTGGCTCACTGGGAACACCATTCGATACAAGCCATNTTGTATAACCCTGGGGTCCCCAACCCTATGCCCGCGTGTGTCATGGCGCCTGCCGAGCCTTTTACGTCTGCCCGCCACTTTTTGACAACAGCTGAAAAGTTCTTGACTAATTTTAATCTGCTACTTTTCCGACAAAAATCAAGTTTGTGCTTATCTCCAGTTATGCTGCTCTCAAGATGTTGGTGATTGAAAGCCCCCTCTTTCCAATCCCTCCCCCTAATTCCTTTTTCTTTGCCGGCTCATTTACAAAGTGTACTTTTACTCGGAACTACCATTCTAATAGTTTCAAGCTGATTGGTTTTGCTTTTTCCTAATCTCCAAGACCTATCCCCTTCCATCATTCTCCTCACCCTCACTAATACCACGCTAATACCTCCTATTTCCTTTGTAAATATCTTGGGATGTGTCTACCCAGCTTTGTTGCCTGAATAAACACAGAATAAATATATATTTTTAAAATGGACCTAAGCACCAAAATGGAGAGTGGTTAAATATTTTCTTGCATCTTTATTTTGGTCTTGTTAAAACTGTAAATAAAGCAGTTTTTTTTAAAATTTATTTTTTGTCAACTTGGAGGGGGTTGAACCCTCCTACCCCCCCATGGCTACGGCCTTGAGTATTACCCACAGCCACACGTAACGTCACAATCGCTGTTGGAAACTTAACATGGCAGTTGACCGGCCGTGTGTATAGCGTTGAGGTTGACCTCTGAGCCTGTCTGGAGTTAGAAATTTGCCTTGAAAAAGTGATTGGTGCCCTCAGCACTACCGTTAGCTTTGAATGTGATCTAAGGTACAAAAAGGTTGGGGACCTCTGGTATAACCTGATTTCATAACAAATAACATTTGTTTAGTCACCGCGTCTTACTAATTACTATGTACCGGTTCAGGTCACACACATATATGATAATTACTATAATGGGGTAGGGATGAGGAAGGAAGAATTTTAGAGGTAACCTACCCTTAGTTGCGTAGAAGAGAGTGGGAAACCGTTTAGGAAAAATCACCCTCATTAGACCGCAGCATTACAATTGGGCCACGAGACCAATTCCCCCCATAAGTTCACAGGTGGATTAGGCCACATTCATTGACCAGGTGTTATACTTGTTATGGGACAAGGTTGTGAGTAGACGTATACAACTTATAATAAGCACAAACTATAGTAATTAAGTAACTACCCTTAATTTTAGGGCTACGGGCTATGGTCACAATAAAAAAACATACTGGTACAGACAGACCCATGACAGACAGAATAAAAATTCCACTTTTTTTTTATGTTAGGGTTCACTTACTTTCTTTAATTATATTCGTATTTATTACACAATAAATGCCAAACCATGTCAAACACTTAACAGGTTTGTTGTCGTATTCGTACGTAAGTAAACCACCTTAATTTATTTTTGAAAATTAAACATGTAGGCCTACTATTATTTATCATGTAAAATGGTCCAACATACCAATTTTGAACAAAATTGTTGAAGATTTTTTAAAAACCAATCATCAGTACACTTTCTATAAAATATATTTTACACCAAAAACAAGTATACAGCGATATTTTTCAGGTGCTATTTGTCATGTAAAACAAATCCTAGAAATATATTTTTAACCCAATCGTTAGAGCGATTTTCGAAAAAAAAATTATTATTCCAAAACGTCACTCATTGGTAAACTACCCTTAATCTTAGGGCTAGGATCACAATAAAAAAAATTCGAGCAGATAGAATAAATAACCCACTTTATGTTGGGGCTCACACAGAATTCATCATTATTATCAAATTGATTTTTTTTAACGATTACAATATTTTCTTTTGAACTTCAACCCCTTCTATCTCAAAACATATTTTTTACGTATGGGCCGTTCTTCTAACTAGCACCTCAATTTTATTTAATGAAAAACCATATTGAACTATCACAAAAAGTCACTCACCTTCAACAGCCTTTAATACTTCTTGATTCGTCGGCAGTTTCGGAACAGCATCGCGCCTGGCCCACGTAAATGTTATTTCGTACGAAGGCAAATATCATGCGCTGTAATATCTTCTGCATGATGTTTTGCCAACTCAGAACGGATCAGTTTCGATGTTCTTTCACATAAATATTCCTTAGCTGCTCACTTTAAACCATTGCTTATAACTTGTCGAGTTATATTTTTCACCACTTCGTGATTATGATTTGTATCACCATCGATTATAACATTACCTTCTATGTTGTCCGTGTACACTTTTGCTGAACACATTTTGCTTACACAACTTCAGCGAACTTTACCATCGGTAGCAGCATGAGCCATTGAAAATGTGTTACTTTATATGACAAGCAATTTTTTGCCCCTTTCCCTACACATAAACGAACCTTCCATGTTTCAATCACTGGAACACTACACGAAGTTATTTCTATAGTTTGGATGTATATGTCTTTACGTGTCTGCACAGCCTTGTCTCATATCTGGTATATGTGGCCCAACTGTAATGTTTACGTAAAATTTATATGTGGCCCAATTGTAATGTGGGATTAACGCTACCCATTTTAAACTCAGATCATAACATATTTACGTGGCCCAATTGTAATGCGCCCCATTAGACCCGGCTGGGATTTGAACTCCGATCTCCCTGTCATCGGCAGTCAAGTCTCAACATGAGAGTGACGCCTTAGACCAGCGGTTCCCAAAGTGTGCTCCGCAAAGCATCTCCAAGTGCTCCGCGAATAGATTGGAAATAAAAATAAATAAAATGTGACAATACTCTTATATCAAAACTGTGAATTTGTATATCCACGAACTGTGTATAGGAAAGTATTGGGTAGAAATTATTTACAGACTGCACGCGGTGAAACCAGCAGTGAAATATTTATTTGAATGTTGGAAAAGCCAACCTGGCATCGGAGCAGTATGAGTGCTTGAATGATTTGAAATTAGATTCTGCGGTAAAAGAGAATGTTGCAACTAAGAAGTCACTATCAGAATTTTGATATCAGCTACGAGACGAATTTGAAGTTTTGTCAGATAGAGCGAAAATAAACCTTCTTCCCTTTGCAATAACTTAACTTATGTGGATCAGGATTCTCCGCCTATGTGGCTACTAAAAATAAGATCCCGTCTCAACGCAGAGCCAGATATTCGGTTGCAGCTGTCCCAAATTCAACCAGATATAGCCACATTGTGCAAATCAAAACACAGCAGTCCCATCCCTCTAATTGGAAATTAAGTTCACGGTCTATACTTTATCGTTCTTTTTTTACTGCCAAGTGACTTTTTTTTTTTGCAGCCATGAAAATGGTTTTAACACTATTTGTACGGGTAACATATTGTGGATTTACAATACCTACTTTGAATTCGTTATCAAATGTGTTGCTTCAGGTTAATTTATGTTTTTTGTTGTTGTTTTGCGTTTATGTAGTTAAGTTCCTTATTTCTCTGAAATTAAGGGAGAAAATAACATTTATAATGAAATAAAACTTGATGTTTAACATACCCAAATGCTTAAACATTCGTTTCCATCGTGAATACTGCTGTCATTCGGTTTAGTATTTATCTATGTAGAGTATATGTGAAAATATCGTCGCCCTTATACCAAAGACACTTATCCGCAAAATTGTTGTGTTGAGAAAACGGCATTTAAAGTTACAATTTTCAATGATTTTCAATGGGAAAAATTAAGTTTATATCAAAATTTAAGCTATTTATAAATCTAAAAAAATTCGTTCGTTTATTATACGATAAAATATCGACTAACAACTTTAGAAAATGCAGTTAGGTAAATATAGCAAAAAATGCATGTGCATATCTTTAAAATCAAGGCAACTATAGTGCTCCGTGATTCAAAAAGTTTGGGAACCGCTGCCTTAGACCATTCGGCCACTGAAGGGGGGGGACGTGTGGGTCAGTTGATATGCTAAAACGCTGGGTGTGTGGTATTAAATATATTGATTTAGTTGTAAGTCATGTAGTTTTGTATATACTATTTTTATTTTTTATGTCGCCCCATGTATTTTAATACACTAATGGACTAGGGGTGAGTACAGTATGATTTAGAGGAAATTGGCTTAGAAGGAGAGTGGGAAACCATTTGGTAAAAAAAAACACCTCGTTACATTTGGCCGTGATTAGAACCCCAATCTCCCCATCACCGTCAGACCTGCAGATAAGACGAGGCTGACAAAATTGTCCTTGTGCCCACCGGTGCGGGTTAAATTGACTTCCTCTTTAAGGTTTTTTGTTTGCTTGGAGGAAGCTGTGTGTAAACTGTCTTTTTTATCTGGTGAGTTAAGTTGTCTCTGTTTTTGCACAGCGTCCTACTACGCTTTCGAACTTAAAAAAAAAAAAAA
>CABFWB010000982.1:47505-87084 GCA_902151455.1 Timema bartmani
CACCCTTAAAAAACCCAAGTATTTCTGGAAAGGCCCCCCTCCCCCCCCCCCCCCCCTCCACCACATACACGTTCGAATTGTACGCACATGAGCTATATTAGTCACACTAAAGTTGTAGGAAAGAGTAAGATAAAATTTAAAGGAAATGTACCTGCCAAGAGAAAAAAAAGGATAATTATCCTTCACTAAACCTTAGAACGGCGGCAAATTGCGTAGTGAAGTTTGTTTTGGGGATAGAACACGGTTGGTATCTTTCACATTTATTTTGTGGTAAGCAATATTTCTAAATAACGAACTACTATTAAATATTGCGGGACAGCTGAACGTCTTCGATGCGTTTCAACGCTTCATAGTTAAGGTCGCTGCCAACTTGAAGCGATATAACATCACACCGTGGTATTTCTTACGGGGATAGCAATTTTGAAACATAAAAACTACTAAAACAACCCTCAATTATCTAAGGAATTTTTATTTGTGAACCTTTAAAAAAAACTACTTTGTTTGGGTAAGTTTAAATCTTTGTTCCTAACTATTTATCTTGAACTCAGAAATGCGATATTTCGCTTGAAACGTCGTTGAAAATGAGCTTGTTTCCCCACTCCCTCCACGAAAATGTGTCTACTTTTTCTCTAAGTTCTATCTTCCCTAGCCCCACACCACTAGTGTAAAAATATGTGGAAATCCCGGACGGGTCGTAAGACGTAGTGCACAGCTGACTCATTTTTATATTTAAAAATAAAACTCCCATTTCAATTCCTTATTAGGGTGCAAATATCTAGATATTAAATGATGGGCTTGCCAACTGACTTTCAATAATCAACTTATAGTTTATAATTAATAAACTTTCCTAAATGTTTGATATATAATGATAATTATTAGTACTAAATTATGTTTTTTTACACTTAATGTTACTAACCTCCCGGGTTGTACTGTTTTTAATTAGGATAGTGGAATTAGAGTGAGGAAGCTAGAGTTTTAAGTAAACGTAGTTTCATTTAAGTGGGCGTAAAGTGGGAAATTATTAAAGAAAATAAAACCTCTGCACACAAGTCAGGATTTGAAAGATGTTCTCACCTTCAGCGAATAACACACATTTGCCTGACATTTGTTTCGGATGCCCGCTAATGCGAATAGCTGTTCCATACATAAATATGCTCCTTGGTTAGTTTGACACTATAAGAGATATTAAGATAAGATTCATTACGATATCCAAGCAAACTAAATTATCTAACCGATAAAAAAAAGTTCATCAGACATGAAAATTAAATTCATTACAAAGCGACTTTATTAATTGATAATATTAAAATAATGCATGTCTCAACTAAGATACTAATTCCCTGCCGGGGAATCATTCAGAAACCTTTGACGAAGCAATTAAGATTTTACGCGATCAGCATTTGGTAACTTACCCCTACATCCGGACTCTATAGTTAGTTTCATTGAAAAATAGAAGACGACTTTTTTTTCCACAAGACTCGCATGACTACTAGACAGCACTATCATCCAGGTATAGTAATCCAAACACCTTCACTACTAGACAAAACTATCATCAAGGTATAGTCTATTCAAACATCTTCACTACTGGACAAAACTATCATCCAGGTATAGTATATCCAAAGATCTTCACTACTAGACAAAACTTATCATCCAGCTATTGTATATCCAAAGATCTTCACTACTATACAAAACTATCATCAAGGTACATCCAAACACAAAACTATCATTAAGGTATAGTATATCCAAACATCTTCACTACTGAAAAAAACTATCATCCAGGTATAGTATATCCAAAGATCTTCACTACTAAACAAAACTTATCACCCAGCTATTATATATCCAAAGATCTTCACTACTATACAAAACTATCAAGGTACATCCAAGCACAAAACTATCATACAGGTATAATATATCCAAACATCTTCACTACTAAACAAGACTATTATCCAGGTATAGTATATCCAAAGATCTTCACTACTATACAAAACTATCATCAAGGTAGTACATAATCCCTGTGGAGTGAGGTTTTTGGAGAAAATTAAAAATATGAAAATTGGCATTATTTTGCCACCGAAATGTGTCATGCATTGTTGGCTGAACATCTGCTCTAACCTGTATTTGTGTCATATTGTTATTGGCATCAACTTCTTATTCAGGTTCCTGCTTAGATGAACTAGATGAAACTCTGTCATCAATGTAATTTATGTCACTCATATCACTTGCGGATTCCCAATTTGAAATTATTTCATTCAACTCTTTTTCTGTGAACATTCGTCTTTTGTGCGAAGATGCCATGATAAATACAACAATATAAAACTATAATAGGATTATACACATTCACGCGTGGCAACTACTTTTATTTATAAATGTGTGAGTTTGCCTCCATAAATAAAACAGTAATAAAAACTAAGGTATAAACATAAATGCCCATGTGCAGACACTAAATTTATAAACAATGACACACCAAAAAAACTGTCCCAAATAGATAATGTGAAAACACAACTTCTAAAATAAACATCGATGTCATCAACCAGGTGTTTGTAATAGCCATCACGCACAGCTATGACATCTATGAAAGAAAAACGGCCCCCCTTTCAACACTAACAATAAGAGAAACTAATTACTGTGTAACGGACAGTAGAGTAATCTATTTGCAAATATATAAACTAGTAAATGTCTAGAAATAGTTTCTTTAACCTAACATAGATAGCAGCAGAGCATAAACATGGTTGAACGTTTATTTACGGGCATACTAATTTAGACAAACATGAAAACGTATATTTACGTGCATACTCCTAGGAAGCCATAACAAAATGAACGTAAATATACGTTCATACTCACCAAAGGGTTAAGGTATGTCCAAACATCTTTACTGCCAGACCAAACTATCATCCAGATATAGTATATCCAAACATCTTTACTACTAGACAAAACTATTTCGCAGGTGAAGTTTTTTTTAACACTTTTCCCTATTTATATTATATTCTAATTATTTCTCTACAGTGGTCAAACTTACTAGGGCATTACTTAAGAAATCTATTTAGGATGCTTAATGATGGGTTCGATTAAGGGCCCTGCAGTCTACAGACACACCAACTGGTCGGCCCCACCGTCAGGACAACAAATTGGAAGCGAACCTCCACACTGCCCGACTAGCGGTCCAATTTGTTAATTTGTCGTAGCTATTGTGTTTTCATATTGAACGCATGCCATGCCTCCATCTCTATCCAAATACCAAACTATTGGAATTGCAAGGAAAAAAAAAAATGTGGACAAAAAATTGGTTGTTAGAAAGAAAAAAAAATCACTTATGCAATTTTATTAAGAGAGTTGGATTGAAATGATTTTCGTAATTTTTTTAAAGAATGAATCATGAATGTTTCTCTGAAACTTTCAGTATGGTTGACATTTAAAATAGAACAAAAGAACGCACTGAGAATCTACTCACCTAAACGCTTGCAAAGCGGTGACATACTGGAGCCAGGTTGCTCGGTTGGTCCAACAACGCTACAGACACAACTTGTCGGGCGATGAGGCCTACACACTATACAATTTATCGGCTTGTTGGCCAGCTGTCCCGACAAGTTGGTGTGTGTGTGTGTGTGTGTATATAGGGTAGGGACCTTTATTTATGGCCAATTATTTATAGAAAACTTTGAAGCTTTAAAAATTATTTTAATTTTATTTTTTTCCGCCAAGACTAGATGAGCGTTTGGTAAGCCTGAATTTGATCCAGGATCCACCACCGATCCGCTTCCCCTCCACTCCCCTCTCTATACACACATTGTAATTCTAAATATTTATTTATTTGAGGTACGGTATTAAACTTGCACTTTCTGAACTGATATTCAGCACACGAGGATTTCTATGAGCGAGCGCAAAAAGGGTCTTCCAATTTTGCTGGGAAAGGTATTTTCACATACATGCTTTCCAGGGTTATTTACAGGCTACACTCGACATGGGGACCGACGTATGAAGGAAGTTGTGCTATGGATTTTTATCTCTTATAATTTTAAATACAATTCCTGCTGAATATCGGCACAGTTGCTTAAACTATCCAGCTTGGTAAACGGTATAAGGTGAATTTTAAAACTACACCAATGTCAGCCTGTAAAGGAGTAATCTACACAGCAACCGCTCAATATCTAAGACTAGCCAATCAAGATAAAAGCTCAGGCACACAACTCGTGGGGGTTATACCTTTCTGGTAAAAAAAAAACCTTGTTATTTGATAAACTTAGGGCCACTGTTTCAATATCGAATTAAACCACTAGTTAACTAAGCTGAGGTTTAATATAACCCCGAGTTAAAACTTCAGGTTAACGTAGTTTACTGTTTGAATGGCTTTTTATGTGGAGGTTAGTTGACTTGGAGTTAATTTGTTGAATGCAGATGTTGGTAGTATATTTTTACTCAAATGTCACTTGAACAAAAATATTTGTTAGTGGAAATGAGAATAAATGAATGCTGAAATGCGTTTATAATCACTATATAATTTATTTTTAAATACATTTGCGAATCTTTTGAATGTTTCAGACATATTTTACTAATATATTATATACTAGTATCGCCTTCAAAAGTTATTACATTCTTTTTAAATCTAGTTAATAGATTTAATGATTTATTTTATCCTACTTAAGAATAAACTAAAGTGTTTAAAAAAGGGGTGAGGAGGGTGCGCCAAAACCAGTACATATAAGACACTTTTTTTATACAGCTAGTAAATAAATAATTTAACGGCATACTTATACTCACAAGGATACGGAGAATCGATTTAAGCTAAAACCAAAATTAATAAAAATATTTGTTATGATAAACAATTAAATCAAAACTCATCTAAACCACGGGGTATTACCATATCGCTGAGCTGGATCCTAATATTTCAAGAAAAACGTGTTAATTATGCTTGAAATATTAAGTTTTGACAGTTTGGAATAGTTTATGATAATAAAAAGGATTAATAATTGGATATTTTAATATTTTAATAGCCCGGTAACCCAATAATTTAAACCTAAATAACTTAGATTAAAATTTCGAACAACAGTTTAATATTTACGTTTCTTTGTGTTTTTGGTGAGTTGATTAAAGTAGTAGATATAAAAAGGTTTTCAAATAATTATAATATGATTAAGGTATCATTGGATTCTCCGTATCCTTGGGAGGGAAATTATTGTATACAATAACTTATTACTTGCTATTTTGTATAAATAAAAGTGGCTTATATATACCGGATTTTATGCACCATCACCTTATAGGCTACCACAGCTGTTTGTGAATTTTTTTTCAACGACTGAGCCCAGGTTTTAAGTGAAACTTTAACTAGTGTGGGTAATGTAATAGAACTGGACCTTGGCCTTTATGAAGTGTTAGAAAAAGGAATTAAAGAATCAAGTAAAATTTGTTTTTCTACTGAATCATTATTTTATTGGTTAGTGTTGATTTGTTTAAGCCATTAGGCCTACTTGATTTATTTTTAAATAAGCACCAGACCTCCATAGCTGGATGTGAATTTTTCCCCCTCAATAACTGGGTTTAGGTTTCAAGTGAAACGTTAATTATGATACCACAGTATACCTATTTAATACAACTACTAGGTCTAGGCCTTTATGAAAAACATTGTCAATTCTCTCGAAAAACTATTACACTACTAGTAGAGTAAAACTAGTACTGAAAAAAGGGAAATATGTTACACTACAGAGCATAGGCGTTGACAATTAATTGCAAGAAGGTCCTACATAGCCACAAAGGTTTTAGTTTTTAAACTCTGTGCTACCACAACTGTGTGTGAATAATTAGGGACTTAATACAAATATGCCTAGACCTTTATGAATTACTCGAAAAAGGAATAATTAAATATGCGAGTAAAAGTTGTTTTTCCACATAACTATGCAATATTTAAATAAATAAAGCATTGTAAAGGCCCACTTTTCAATTGATATAACTGGCTGCCAAAATATTAGTTAGGCCTACTTATATTCCTTTGGCCAAACTATTCAATCATCAAAGCATCTTGCATTAATATTTGGTTTAATACTAACGATCACCATAAGTCTATATATTTTTCATTTAGGTACGGTATTCATTTTTTAACTCCAATAGCTAGGCTCTCATTTGTTATCTTTTAAAACTATCTCCAATAATCTCTAACAAATCAGTGGCAATAGTTTTCGTAAGTCTAAAACTTTTTTTAATCTAGCTCCACAAATTCTTCAAAATAATTATTAGTTCTTGTTCATAATGTAGGATTTTTACGCTGGCTAAAACACTCTAGCATATCATAAATATCTTAATCGGAATCAAATAGCATCATTAAACTTTATCTTAACGAAATCCAACAACACATTTTGGAATGTTTTGAGCAGTCAGCTGACAAAGGGGTGGCCATGTTGTTTTCTACGGTGATTAACTTGAGGTTTACTCACTAACCTCTACACCTTCTTCGAGTTAGTGAAACCTTTACGCTCAGGTTATGTGATAACCTAACATTGAAACAGGTAATAAACATCTTAAGCTGAGGTTATAATTTAACCTCGACAAAACCTGACATTGAAACAGTGGCCCATAGCATTAATAATATATAAGTGACTAGAAATTAAAAAAAAACCTTCTCTTCTTAAAGCTTCCAAATATAAAACACCCGGTAGTGTTGGCCACTCTGGTAGGGAGGCCCACCATCTATCCTGAGACCAGGGTTCAGTCTTCAAACAAGTGAAGTTCCCACCCCTCTCCAAGCCCCTCACCCAAATCACCCACCTCCCAAAATAAACCACTCTGTTTTGTACGTCCCTCTTCATGAAAATGCTTCCTAATTTGCCCCCTCCTCATGTTGTTCCCGTATATTAATCAGTCTAAGGGCGGTATGCAAGAACGTAGTGAATGCATAGTGGACCGATAGTGTGGTCCCGAGCACACCATCGCTCCATCTTTTAACACATGATGACGCAAGCAAACCCACGCTAGTGTCCACTTAGCATCCACTTAGTCAAGTTCTTGGATACGACCACTTATAGCCAGAACTAGTGGCACAGTGTGCTTACCCATTTTTCCAGCCATCAAATATATTAATTATACAGTAAATTGTGTTCTTGTTGTACAGAATGCCATCTTCATCGCTGACGTCATCGCGGCTCTGCTGGGTCCTTGCCGCCATACTCGCCATCAGCCACTCCGGTGAGTCCTACCCGACAATTCCTCATTGGTTTTATACGGAAACAAAATTATTGGTAAAATATGAAGGTTTCTCATTTCTGACTTTATTCCAAAATAATTACCTTTCTTTCAAAGTTATATATATATATATATATAACTTTGATATATATACATATATATATATATATATTAAAAACGATATTGATAACCATTCATCAAATTATAGAATTTAAATATTTTTAATTGGTCTAAATCAAATTATGGCTCTGTACCACCTTATTTATTATTGTATCTTTTAATTTTAAAAAAATGTTGGTTTTCAACGTTTCTGATGAATCATTATTTTGTAAATATTCATATTTAGTGTTTATAATAATTTTATTTATTTCACCGTTAGGCACGTGGGCATAGGTACGCAGAGGGTGGGAAGTGGGGCGAAGGGCCTCGACTAGCCTAATAGTGCCGTGCAGACCTTTTACTCAAAACTATTTATTATTTACAATTTAAATGTTTGATCCTCACTAGATTGATCAACAACTCTTTTTTTATCGATACACTGTAAGTAGCATATGAGTTTAAACTAGGAAGCATTGCTACAAAGGAAACAAGGTCAATTTAATGAGAAAAGTAGCGTTATATTCTTTAAGAAAAAAATATCTTTGTGGCACACTACTGCTACATTGTGGTGTAAAGAGGAACTAATACAAGTGTTACCTAGAGCACCAAAAGTTGCTTCTCTTGTTACGGTTTTGTCATTTACAACACAAACAAATAAGAAGGGGGAATTAACTTTGGTTACGGATACAGACGTAGCGGATTAAGTACTTTAATTATATTAAATTTAATAGTTTAAAAATGACACCAGGACACGGGAATTGAACCCTGGACCTTTGGAATAGCACTAATTAATACGCTCCCATCCAGGAATCTTCTCGTGCTCAAGGTCATTATTCGCTCATAGTTTAAGGCAGAATCCCACACCTTAACTCAGTCGGTAGCGTGTCTGGTTACTGGGCTAATGATCCGAGGTTCGATTCCCGCCATGGCTGAAAAATTCATCACTGGTAATATGTGTGTTTACCCTTTCACAGTGATGAATTAACGGCCGGGGACTGGATGTTGTGCCTGTCCTAGTCTTAAGTTGAATTATAAGGCATATGAAGCTACTACAGGCCTAGCCAGCCGGCAATGTAAAAATAAATGGATTAAATTAAAAAAAAAAACTGAACCGGACCATAGGTTAAAAACGGTAATGGATTTAAGGTAAAGTTTAAGGCAGAGCACGTTATGGAAATATATTAATGGAATCACATGCACCGGGGACTCGATGGTGTCTTTTTTGCTAGTGGCCTAAGGTTCCGGATTCGATTCCCGTGTTTAGGTGGTATTTTTCAATTGTACTTAATTTAATTGAAAGACAAACAAATTAAATGACATGAATGACTATACCAGAGTCTTAGCCCTTTAGCTTATTTGAAAGAGTGTCTTGTCTACTGAGCTACGAATCACAGCGAAAATATACCATTGGTGAAATTATAGATTCTGGTTTCACAGTGATAAACTGTCGACAGGGGGATTGTGTGTTGTGCCTATTATATATGTCTTATTTTAAACCGTGTGTTAAATTAATCACCTGCTTCAGAGATCACCCTCTAAGGTAGGATGGAGAGGCGAGGAAAAAACCAATGTTTTTTTTTGCCGTTTTTATGACAACTTTTTTTGGCCAAAATAGATAAGATATTACTCCAGTACAGACATAGAATTTGATTTTCTTCAAATGGTGACATCAATATTTTTTTAGTATCTGTTAAGGGTGTTCTGGAATTTAATTACAACTTTTTCTCTTCATTTAAAAGTTTGTTGTATAATGTCACCATGCTCATGAGACAGATACTCAACAATTGTTGATATCAACATGTTAAGAAATTTAAACTCTATGTTTGTACTAGTGCAATATTTTATTTATTTTGGCAAAAAAAAGTTTTGCCATAAAAACTGAAAAACCACTGGCCTTTTCTTGCGTCCTCTTCCATCCCATCTTGAGGGGTCTGTTTAATGGAGTTTTGATAAGCGTTGCAGACGTCCAAAAAACGCGCGCTATTTAAGAAACTGCTTGTCATTTAAAAATATGGTTCGTGACAAACTAGAAGTAAAAGGTATCAACATATGGTTAAAAAAACAACACATTTTAAGTGATTTAATTTTTTTCAAAGTTTATGAAAAGGTGAAATTATCCCTTTTCCCAATTATGTTTAACGTCATAGCCTTACTTCTAATATTTTAGTAAACCGTTAGAAAAATGGGTCTAGTTTTCTTCAAACAAATCGTCATTTTTTAAAAGAGTAAAAACGGATCATGTCAAGATAATTGATAAAGCGGCGGCCCTCAAGTAACTACAGTAAAATAAATACTAATAGAATATATCAAAACGCCGTGATCTCGTGCGTAATAGGCAACACTTCATACATTCGTGTCTAGCGGGTTGTTGGTGACGAGTTCGTGTACTATCAACACCGCGGTACTTAAGGTGGGATGGAAGGGGTCTCGAGAATTGATTAATAGTGTTAAGGTTTGTAAAAAAAAAAAAGCCTTTTTGGCCAAAACAATGAAATAATTTTAAATTTACTACACAAAATAGCATTTAATGACACAAAATAAACATTCCTCTTTTTTTTTTAGCACTGCATCTTACTACCTGTTCAGGCTATAAGCATAATATGCACCAATTACGCTAATGAGTTAGGGGTGGGGAAGGTTGAATTTAGAGGAAGTGTACCCGCATTTGAGTGGAAAGCCACTTAGGAAACACCACCGTGAGTACACCCGATCGAGATTATGGCCCCGATCTCCCTGTCATTAGCAGTTTAGTCTATTTCGAGAGTGACGCCTTAGACACTGTGGCCACCAAAGCAGATTAAACATTCCTGTTCAAATTCAGTGATGACTATGACAAATATTCAAGGACTGTTGAAATAACTATATATAAATAAATGGTACAGTGCACAGCATAGACTTTCTTGGTCCTTTGCCTATAAATGGAGATATATGCTTAAAACTCGTAAAATATGTTAAATTAAATATATACATTGTTGCCGAAACATTCCACTAAAGAGCATAGACTAAATAATATACACTGTTACAAAAACATATTGAGAAAAAAGTAACATGTCCGTTCACCAAGTGCATAAAAATAAATTTCCCAGACCGCACTATAAAAATATATTTCTAAATATCTCAAAAACTATTGGTTTTAAAAATATATATTTCAAATAAAGTTTTTTTATTATAAATAGTAACACAATTTTGCTATGATAAGCTTTTTTTGTATCTCAAAGAACTTTGGAGATAAAGTGATCATAATAGCTAATTTCCGCTTGTTTAAAGTACCTTCAATGTCATTTTCTTTGGAAAATGAGAGTTGCCATTTTGTTTGTAATTTTAATCAGTGTGTAACGTTATCGGAAGTTTGACGATTTGATTATTTAATTGTCCCGCGATTGGGCGACAATTGTAACGTTATCGACGATTTTGATAAAGTAATTGCCCCACTTTTGGGCGACAATTATACCGATATCGATGATTTGACGATGTAATGTCCCGCGATGGGGAGCCTATTCTGATTAAGTTGAATGTTGTTGATATAACTGGTTTTTATAGCTCCGTGATCGAGCGCCAATTATTATATTCCGGTCGCGCGTTGGACGCCTATTATAATGCTATGGTAATGTTTGATGTATAATTGGTTTTTTATAACTCCGTGATCGAGTGCCAATTATTATATAACGGTATTATTCACATATAATTGCCCCGATATTGGGCGACAATTCTGATGATATGGAATAATATTAGATATAATTGGTATTTATAGCTCCGTGCTTGAGCGCCAATTATTGTGATATGGAAAGTTTGATATTGATAAAACTGTTTATGTTGTACACTCTTTATTATTTATTTATTTACACATTGATGAAATTAAAGTCTGTATTGACTGTGATCACTTTTACTTTATCGTTGATACACATTTCCTATATCTACTGCACGTCTACTCTCTCTCCTTGACCGGCACCTTCTGTTTACGTCTACTCTCTCTCCTTCACTGGCACATTCTGTTTACCTTCTACGTATATTTTCATTATATGTGGATGTGTCCCTTGCTTGTATATCTCGCGACGCTGTCAAGAGTAACCAATCAGGTATTTCTCTTCAACAGGTGCAGTGAAAGCTAGCTTCCTATTGGATATAGGGAGCTGGCTTTTCTCGCTAGTTTGTTAAATACTGCGGAGTTATATTTTGAGAAAAGTAAACAAGTTTTTCTAGTGAAATCCTTTTACGGACTATTCTGCGAAAACGCGTGATTCTCCATGGATGAAGTAAAAGGATAATTTACATACGATACTTTAAAGAAAAATACCTTCATCCATGACCTTTTTAAATATATGAGAGCAGTCCAAAAATCAACTACATTATAAGTGCTTGGAGACAAAATTTAATCAAAATCGTTAAAGTGGATCTTGAGAAAATCCAAATGTTTTATCTCATTGTCCGTAAGTAAACTGCCATTAATTATACGGTTGGATATCTAATTCCAAAATATCTTCAGGGGAGCCTTATGGAAATTCTAGACACCAAGTTTTAACCCTATCGGTAAAATAGTTTCGGCTCTAGGCCGAGATACAGACATACAGCATCGCTAAAACAACTTTTTCGGTTTCAGGGGGTCATGAAAGGTCAACATTCTATCAAAATCCCTAGTTAATTTATTTTTTACGATCACAATTCTTCTCTCTCTGAGGATTCAAGAGGAGGTAAAAATATAACTTTGGAATATCACGTATTTTAAACAATCATCATTTAATCATGAAAATTCTCACAAAAACAATTTAGTCTCCATGAACCCAAACCACCGAGTTTGCAAAACGGGTTGCCTAGCCAGAGATAATTGGGGAAAATAGAAAGGAAGTAAAGGGTTTGAACCTCAAATACACCCTCGTCCCTTTTTTTAAACCTTGTTTACGCCAGTGAGTGTTTTTCTGTGTATTTCTCCTCCCCCACTTCCCTCTTAATCCTCCAGACAAAGAAAGACTGGAGCCTGCAGCTTCTAGAAGTCTTGCTATGAAAAGTTGATTCAACTAAACAAAAGCTATTGTCAGGTTCTTAACTACATTTTAAAAGGAGCTGCCCCCGCGAAACAATAACCATTTGAAGACTTGCACGAGTTGAGTAAATTGTAGACTCCGTTAAGATATTCGAGGATTTCCGATCGTAACGGATTCATTATTAAAAAAAAATTGTATTCATCTTATTAAGTTCTGTTTTATTTGAGAATCACTTATTTGATATATTATAATTTCTCTTTTTATGTTGTGTATAGATATGAAAATTTTCCACAGTTTCGGCCTGCGTAGGAGGGGTTAAATAGTAGAGGTGGCACCTAGATTCTATTATACTTCAAAATATAGTGTGTTAAGAGACGAGTGAGTTATAGCCTGTGGGCATGGGATTGAGGGAAGGGGAGGGGTAGATAGGGAGCACGGGGGATAGAGGGGGTAGACAAATGTCGGGCCAATCTTAAAATTATTCTAATTAACTTATTGATGATAAAAAATTGGCATAACATAACGGGCCGACAAAGGCTCGCATTCATTTGTTTATTTACTACTTTTTTTTTAGCACCACGTCTTACTACCCGTTTAGACTATACGCTTATGTACTAATTACGCTAATGTGTTAGGGATAAGGAAGGTTGAATTTAGAGGTATTATACCTGTGAGAGAGAAAGACTATTTAGGAAAAAACGCCCTCAGTGCAATCGACTAGTATCGAACACCGATCTCCCTGTCACCGGCAGTCTAGTCTATTGCGAGAGTAGTGCGTTAGACCGTGCGGCCACCGAGGTTAGTTTGATGATGTTTCTGGTGTTAACGCCCTCAGGAGAAACTAATCTTAAGTATAAACGGAAAACTTCCCGGAAAAAATATAGGGAAAATTTCCCACTGAAAATTTTCTGCCTCACATCTCTAGTTGTGTGTATATATTTATAATAAATTGCTTTTACCAAAATTTTGTATTCTATTAAGCGGCCCATTCTTATATTTAAATTCTCCATGCGACCCTTCATCCAAAAAAATTGCCCAGGCTTGCTCTAGAACAAACAACCCCAACAGCCAGGTCCCCGATCATCAATTTGATCATTCAGGACGAGGAGGGTGTATGACCGGCTAAAGCTCACGATGTGCTATTGTTCCCTGTTGCAGTTCCTATCAACAGGCAGGTGGGACTAAGCAGCAACGTGTACATTGAGAGGAGGAATGACTCCATGGGGAACCAGCAAAATGGTAAGAAGTCTACACTCTTGACTGATACAGATTAATAAAGTCAGTCAATACACCATCTAGTCTCAGCCTGTTCCCAAGGTAGATTACAGTTCAATTTTCATAAGAAGAACCTTTACTTACTCTTTCAATGGCGCTAGGAACTAGAAAGTTAACCACCACACCTACAAAAGTACACCACCTATCCCAAGCTAGTTCTTTCTGGTCCACCTCATTACATCCTATCCCTATCTTGAGCTAGTTCTACCCAGCCCACCTCATTACATCCTATCACTATCTTGAGCTTGTTCTATCCAGTCTACCTCATTACATCATATCCCTGTCTTAAGCTAGTTCTATCCAGTCCATCTCATTACACCCTATCCCTATTTTGAGATAGTTATATTCAGTCCACCTCATTACATCCTATCTTTATCTTGAGCTAGTTATATCCAATCCATCTAATTACACCCTATACCTATCTTGATCTAGCTTTATCCAGTCCACCTCATTACAGCCTATCCCTATATTAAGCTAGCAATATCCAGTCCGCAATGTCTTGTGATGAATACAGGATGTAGAAAGAGGTTTTTCTGAGATTATTTTATTATTACAGTAGGATCTGGCTAGTTCGACATTGTATAATTCGAACCCTCTATGACTCCCCATGAAATTCCTATTTAAATCAATGGTAAGAAATAACATTTAATTCTAATCGTAGAAGGATATATTTGGATGATTCAAAGCCTATCCATTGTTAATTTTTTCGAGTTTTTACTCATTACAAACCTCACTTAACGATCTTTATTAAATCACCCTTGTATGCCAAGAATGTCATAGCTATTGACGCATCGTAAAAGAGAAAGCGGGAATTTTGTACTGATTGGCGAGGGGGTCTCCTAGAATAGGGGATGTATCGGCTTGGCGTTCATCGCTTCTTTGTGACCATAGAAAAGGGTTAAGTATAGAATAGCCACTCGAATGTTGGCAAGTAGAACCACATCGCTACCACGCGCGGCGTTAGTGCCGCGGACTAAAAAGATTCGAAGCGACACGTAACACTTGATACACATTTTCTATTGCGGAATGTTAATTAATCATTTCTTATATAAATTCAATCAAATGTAACTAAATCCATAATTTTATAAATAAACCACGCTATAAAATGTAAAACCTAGAAAATATAGCTAAATTCCTTCTTTAAAATAAACGACAAACTGCTAACAAAACAGAAATGGCGAACTTTAGATAGACTACACACTTCCTTTTTTTTATGGACTTGACGTCCTCTGTGACGTCATCGGAAGCTGCTCCTAGCGATAGTGCCCCAAACTAGTTTACGGGATATAAGAGTGCTCAACCCCATGTTGACAAGTTTAATCAAGTGACGCCCTACTGACTGATTTAAGTATGGGATTTTCTTATGTTAATATTTCTAAGTTTTTTTATATTTATGTTAAAACATTTTTTTGTTTTTTCATTTATGTATATAGGTGTATTGTGTACATGTGTTTATGTATAGCATATTTTGAGGTCATTGATTTATTCTGTATCAGCTGTATAGATAGGCCTACACACAAAAACGGTTAGTTCGAAGTTTGAATATTTTGATTTTTGTAGATATCCCTTGGACTTGAAATTAAAAAGGTTGGACTGTATTTTTATTCCCTGTTCAGGCTTTACGCATCTATGATAATTAGTCTAATGACGGAGGGATTATGAAGTAAATCTTTTAGAAGTAATCTACCCGCATTTGCGTGGAAGGTGAGTTGGACACCATTAAGGAAAAAACAACTTCAATAGACCCTACCGGGATTCAAATAGTCTTCAGCAGGCAATTATAATACGAGAGGGACGCTGACACTGAATCAGGACACTGAATCAGGTTTTATCTGAGATGCTAGAAATAAAAAGTTAATAGATCTATGTTCACGTATTCATACGCCAGGTCATGTAATCTGCAGCTGTCACTTTTGATAGATATTAGCACTAATTATAAAATAACCGTAGTAATGCAATAAAATGCAATCAATTTTAGCGAAATATGCTTCTATTTTTTAAAAGACCGGTCATTTGAAAATTGGATTTTATTAAGGAAATTTGACTGCAATAGTAGGCCTATAGGGTTGTTAACTTTCCTAAAATAAAATTGTTGACTTAACCAGTGGAAGCGGGGATTATTTTTAAAACGTTGAATGTTTTAAATAAACTTCAGCTATGGTTTTCATACAGTAACTGGAGGTGAAGATGTAAATAATGTAATATTTTTTATAAAGCTGTAAGGAACATTTTACAGATTAGACTTTATTAAAATGAATTCGGCTGATTGGAACGTTATTATTTATGGAGAAAGCTAACGCTTGTACAATTAAATATATATTATCGGCGAAGCTTGGCAGATCGAAATAATATTTAGTAGGGTTACAGCCACACCAAATATAATTTTCGTAAATTTTGAAAAATGACATTTGGGCATGGGAATCGAATCCGGTAGAGTTTTTGATTATCTATTATTGTTACATTTTAAAGTATTATAGTTCCCTCTCCCCTTATATAGTTCCTCCCTCAATGCCAGCCAGCGTTGCCAAAAACCAAACGCTTACTAAAAACGATTAGCAGATACTTGTATCGATGGGTACTCTTGATGAAGCGTCAACCTTGTTTGATCTGGTTTGCTGGTAACGGGGAGGTCGGGGTTAGAATCACGGCTGCGTGTACATAACGTAGATTTTTCCAAATATTTTCCAACTTTCTCTCCACGCATATGCTGTAGATTTTCCTCTAAATTCTATCATCCCCATCCCTACCTCATTAGGTAACTGCCCTGATGGGTGGTAATACTTACTAAAAACCTAATTGACAAAATATATTGACATTTCACTTCAAAATTTTAAAAGTGACTATATTAGCCCCGGGCAAATTATGGCCCATCGCATATTTTTACTCTGCCCGCAAGCTATAACTGTTTGTCTACGGGGGAAAAAAAATTAGTGCTAAAATACCAGAATTAAAAAAAATATATGTAAGATTCTTTTATAAAAGACTTTACCAGTGAAAATTTATATGAATTTTTAAGAAAAGCCACTTCTAAGTGTACACCTGATATTAAAAAAATTATTAAAGATATGGAAAAAATGGCATTCATCTCATTAGGTTTTGTTTGATTGGAGAATCACTTAATTTTTTTATATATTGTCTTCCTTTTTTACAAAGTAACGGTACACATGAAATTTTTCTTTTTTAATAAATTGCTTTACTGAAAAATGATATTTTACTTGGTGATCCATTCTTATGTTTAAATTCTCAATGCTTCCCTTCAGCCCAAAAATTATCTCAGGCATGGTCTAGATAGATGTTCATTCATAGTGTATTAATACGTCACATAATCTATTTTTCCACTTTCGCCAAACGATATTTTAAGAAGGAACTCTATGTCAATGGATAGCCACTATACATTTTATTTTTTGTGTACTTTTCAAACGTTTCAACTGGTCTTATTATAGTTCACATTTCACAACATCAAAAGGAAGGACTACCAAATAAACCTATGCGATGTAACTGATGTAGACCATATAGGCGTCGCTAACTTTTAGCTATTACGGAGTGTGGGGCAGCGTGCAGAACGAACCCATTATTACTTTGAACAAGAAAAAAAAAACCTATCAAATGAATAACACGAATAATATGTTAGTGGAATTAATTTTATTGGTCATACAAAAAGTTACCTTAATCATTTGTCCATTGCTCCAAACGTGGATTCTCAATTTTTTTCTAGGTTAAACAATTCACCGTTTCTTTTAGAATACTAAAACTGTCCCACCTGTATCCTCTACATTGTCAAGTCGTACCTCCTACATTCCAATACTGTACCCCCTTTATCATTGAGCTTTAGCCCTATGTTCTTGAGATGTAGTCCTAAACCGTCGAACTTTACCTCTTACAATCCCAAGCTTTATCCCGTGCTCCCTCTAGTCGTACCTCCTATATCCTCAGGATTATCCCTTGCTCCCTCTAGTCGTACCTCCTATATCCTCAGGATTACCCCTTGCTCCCTCTAGTCGTACCTCCTATATCCTCAGAGATTACCCCTTGCTCCCTCTAGTTGTACCGCCTATATTCTCAGGATTATCTCTTGCTTCCTATAGCTATACCTACGGTGAGCATAATTTTTTTTATAGAAATAACAGGACATTAAAATATATCACATATACGAGTAGTATGATTTGAGGCCATGGTGTGCGACGTGCGTGGATAACTTATGTATAGAGTAGATAGAAATAAAATAATAGAGAGAGAGACTGTTTATTAAAACTCGCTTTTGAATATTAGTTTAGGAGGGTGAGTCACATAGAGTCAAATTTATATACATCAAATATTAGATTGGCTTTTATTATTGTGTACATAGCCATTTTGCAAATAAAACTTTTGTCTAAAACTTCTGAAAAAAATTAACTTACAAAAATAAATATTTTAGGCCTAGTCACGTGTACAAAATCATTCGTAAATAAAACATAGGACTTCAATACTGTAAAAAAAAAAATACAATAAAGAAAATTTGCATTTTAAAATAACAATTTAGGAACTACTTGTGGCGGCTTTTGCTTCATAATCATACCATTTATATCTATCTGAGCTTTGAATTGCTTTTAGAAGCCTTTCTTTATATTTCAGGTATTGGAACATTTCCATATAAGATTCGTCAAAATTGGTGTAGACCTGCATCACAGCCTTTAATGTCCCAATACTTATTTGGGTTTTTTCACTCTCCCAGTAGTTATTTATTATTGAAAAAAGTCTCTCGATTGAAGCACTGCACTCGTGGCAGGCAGGCAAAGTATAAACTTACATAGCAACTGCAGGTTTTTAAGAGGCTGAAGCTTGTTGTTCATAAAAGTAAACGCTACCACCTGGTTTGAATAGGAATTTTACTTTCATTCCACTCATGAATTTTGTCCCCAGCTAGAAAGTTTTTTAACGCTGTAGTTTCGTCAAAAACGCCATCTTCATCCATAGTAGAGCCAATGGCATCTTTGAAAACCTTATACGAAGCCAGCACCTTCTCCCACGTAACTTGCTCACGCAATCTGACACATTTAAAAAGTTTTAACTGTTGCAGATTAGCAGTCCATTTTTCCAAATATGCAATGCAACCCAAGTAGAAGGCCTTAGCTTATGTAGAAAAATCACTTCTGTAATTCACCTCGCTGACTGTTTCAATGCTGCTAAGACAGCTTCTTACTTTCATTGGCAAGAAGACAACATTTTCCTTGCTTTTCAATTTCTCAAGCAGCTCATAATATTCTAGTGAGGCATCAGCTGCACACCTATTATCACCTTCAATATTTAAAATTGCCTCTTGAAATAGAAAGCTGACATTGAGAACAAACCACAACCATACCTCACCCACAGGATTTTCAAACAAATGTTTCAATATTATTGGGCAAGAAGGAGAAGTTAGGAAATACTCCTTCAAAGGTTCATACATTAAGAGGATACGCTCCACAGCTGGCATCAAACAGAGGAATCGAGTCTTTGAAAAAGATAGCAATTCCTTGTACTCCTTTTCGACAGACTCACAAAAAGTTTTTAATGTACTTACACGGACAGTGTGGATATAAAAAATGTTTGTAGATCTTGACAACTTCTACTTCAATGTCAATCGGTAAAAAGTCTGTTGTATTTTGAATGCAGTTGTTTATCATTTGTGCCTACGACAACCACATCTTTTGCACGAAAGTTGTTGAGCTTCTTAAACAGGTTTGTTCCTCCCCACCCCCTTCGATTAGGGCCTCCAAAATTAGTATTGGTATTGTCTGTAGAAATACCAACACACTTTTCCACTAAATTTAATGAAAGCAAGGTAGAGTAAACGTAGCAGAAGCTTGACTTTTACTCCCTGGGTACAGTCAAAGTAGCGTACAATCAACGGCACTATCTTAATGTTATGGTGATTGGAAGAACCAATTATAACGCTGAAATAATGTACCGTTCCTAAATCAATATTCAATTTCTCCTGGGCCTCCTTCGCAAAAACGTTTTTTACAATTGCTTCCGTTTTAGTGCGTTCTGAGGAGAACTTTGGTTCAAACATACCTGCTACCAGCTTCGACGTACAGTCAAGATAACGAAAACTCTGCATACGTTTAATTGTATGATTTGCAAAAGTACCCTCTTTGGAAACCAAAAGAAAATTTTCAGAAGTTATTACTTTTTTTTAAAACTTGCTTACCGTATTACTTGATGTGGCTGCATTTACTGCTAGTAAGTGTTTGCTTTGCCTCAAATGCCTCACAATGCTTGTGCGAACACTATTGCTTATGTCAACTTCACCTCTACACAGCTCACAAATAACAATGTGAAGGTTATCACTGTTTTATAGTTTGATGAAAGGGTACTTTGTTTGTAAAGAAGAATTAAATGAACATTTTCTGCGTGGCTGCCCCATCTCAACACTTTGGTGGACTATGTTTTATTATTATTTAAAAACTAATAAAACAACCCAAACACACTCACATACTTGGCGAGACAACTGAAGACAAAGAAAACAAATGAAGCCCGAAAAAAAGGCACGGATAAGAAATTAAAAATGGTAGGCTAGGTGGTATCATCATCACACAGAGCTAAGAAAGAAGTTCCACTTTGTTCTAGAGAGCGCAGCGCATGTGTTTAGTGTTTGCCAACTGCTCAAGGATGATGTTCCTTGCGCTAGCGATGTTCAATTCCAAATATTATTTTCTCCTACTTCAAAATGAAGTATTTTTTGAAATACTTGGTTTAAAAAAACAGTACCTTTTGGTGTACTATCGCATGTTCAGTAGGACAGCAGGGCATCACCCCAAAAAACAGTATTGTCCTGCAAAAAACAGTACGCATGGTCACCGTAGTTACACCCCAAACATCCCGTTAACTGTAGTGGTTTTTTGTCAGTGTGCATGATCGATGACGTCATGTACTACGACGGAGACACCATCCCCACCTCTAGTCCATGCGAGCACTGCGTGTGTCGTCCGCCAGGATTCGCGTGCGACTCGTTGATCTGCGAGAAGAGGCCTGGTTGCCGCTCCGTGCAGAGGTCCAACCAGTGCTGCGCCGAGTACAAATGTGGTGAGTGGGCCATCATTTGGTTGTAGTGGGTTTATCTCCTACACTACCTTCCATCTACCTCCCTTCTTCTTCTCCTTTCCCCTGTTATTCTAGTGTGAAACGCGTCCAATTTCCATAAGAAGGTACTTTAAGAAAATATAAACTCATTTATTTGCGACCACATTGCTAACATTTTACTATATTGTTAGCGTTATTTGATATATATATATATAGAGAGAGAGATAATATCTATCAAAAGTTACAGCTGTCATACAACCTGACGTATGAATACGTGAAAGTATGTTTAGTAGTTTTTCTAGCCTTCATATAAGGTTTACCCTACCAACTTCGGTAGTCGAATGATCTATCAGGCAGACACCTGATTGGGAAAACCAGGCAAACCGGTATTTATGCTTAAATTTTGTACATGTGAGGAAAGGTGTGTGGGGAGGGGGATGAAGGACCCGGAAAAGTGCTAGAATTTTGCCTTCTGTCGGGAATTTGAAAACATTTCAGGAAAAATCACACTACTTGACATTTTTAGCACTAGCATGGCTGCCAAAATGTCTTGTTTAGTAAACCAAAAGGCGATTAGCACGCACACTTATTGTCAGATTAAGAAAAGAAGACAATGTTTTGACAGTTAATATATTTATTAAAATAATTTTAATACACATGTATATGCCAATTCGTATAATGCTGTCACTTTTTATAAATATTATCTATACCTATAAACGAACACTAATAAAATAGTAAAATTTAATAAACTTTAACAACATAAAATGTGTTTTTATTACTAAAAAGGGCCTTAAAGTAATTAAAAGTGTTCTAAAACACAATTTAGGCTATAGGTGGTATGAATTTTACAAAACTATAATCATATTGTGGCCTACGTATTGGCTATAAATACCTATTAACAATACTTGCTTTGGTACTAAAATTAAGTAGGCCTATCATGTTCAGCACACATTTTACAAAGCATTTTTGTTCAAAATAATTTTTTCAAAGTTTTCACAACCGAAGGAAAAGCTTTTTTTTTTAATTGGATTTTTTTTATGGCCAGCAAAACCGGGAATTATGCTGGAATTTTGGAATTTTATTCTAAAGTTTGACTGGCCACCCTTTCCAAGGAATCACTTTCACAATAGACTGGACCGAAATATCAGCGATTGAATCCCGGTTGAGCGTACCTAGTTTTTTCTTAATAGTGTTACACTCGTCTTTCGCGCATTGGCTAGTACACTTACTCTAAATTCAACCTTCCTCATCCCAAACACAAGGTACATATTAAGAAGTTATTATTTGAAGAGCTATAGTTCTGAACTGATACATCTCGAAATTACATGGTATCCAACTGGCGTGTTTCAGTTCATTAGTGTTACATTTCGAGCTGGACCAGAATTGAAAAAAACAAAACAAAAATTATTAATAATTCTAAAGTAATTTATCTCACATAGCAAAGACTACGTGCAATATTGAACCAGATGGAGCTTAAAATGTGCAATCGAATCGTTTAAATAACCCAAAAATTAGCTTTTTGGAGCTATAGTACTTCCCCATTTACTGTAGGAGAGGTGGTGACAGCTAGTAAAAACTGTTATTTATTACAAATTGGCTGAAAGTAACTAATGCCAACCTATTCGGAAATGATTATTATGTTCTTATTAATATTATACTATCAATAATTATTTCCAAATAGGTTGGCATTAGTCACTCTCAGCCAATGTTTGCAATAAAGAGCCTTCTGCTAGCTGTCACTTACTTACACTCCTACCGTAGATAGGGTAAAGACGATCGATAGGCGTATAACCCACACGGTTAATAGAACATGGCGCTAAAATAAAGGTTATTACTTTTATTTTTTTAACACCACATCTTACTATTCATTCGGGTTACACGCTTATGTTCTAATTAAGCTAATGGATTTAGGGATTAGGGAGGTTATATTTATAGTAAGTGTACCCTTATTTGCGAGGAGGAAGATTTGAAAACCATTTTAGAAAAAACACCCTCAATATACCCGACCGAGATTCGACCCTTGATGTCGCTGTCATCGGAAGTCTAGTCTTCTGTGGGTTTGACGCTTTAGACCACGTGGCCACCAAAGCGGGTGTTATTTCTATTCGAATTGGACTCGATCTATGTGGGATGCGCCACTTTACACAGGGAGTTTTGATAAGTTATTTTTAACATAGTCTTGTTGGCTACTATCCAATATTCTTGTAAATTGACCGTCAGATGGGCCACCTTAGCATTCACCTGGCTCAATAAAGGTATTTAAAAAACCTACCCATAATGCAGCTGTTCTTATGAGAGTCTGTCACATTATACAGGATATACCAGTAGACGAACTTTTTAAAGTGAACGGACGCGTGTATCAGAACGGCGAGCGTTTGGAAGACCCTCAGTCGCCTTGCGAGGTGTGCTACTGTCAAGGGGGTGAGATGGTGTGCACAGTCATCGAGTGCTACAAGAGGAAGGACTGTGAGGCCATCAAGGTGCCTGGGGTGTGCTGTCCCAAGTACGACAACTGTCCCCCACTTGGTGAGCTTAGACTATTCTCAAGGTTACCACGTACCTGTGAAATCAGGAAAATACAGAGAATGTTTGGTGTTTGGTAAAAGAAACAAGCAAAGCACAGGGAACTAAACCCCCCAAAACTACAAAAAAATACTGGAGTATTAATGAATATTTAGCTGGATATAGTGGGCCTTTACAAAAAAGAAGCGAAATCAAGAACCAAACACGCTGATTCAAACACATGTAGTGTATTAACAACATTTTATCTCAACTTTTTTTCTTTGAAGCTTTTGATTGCGTAACTACTGCACATATTTACTCATCAAGCTCAAATCATCCTGTTCTAAACACCAAATACTGTACATGACTTTATACAATTCAATTTGATAAAAGTGTTTAACTTCATTACTCTTATAATCACTCTAAATTGTCTGTAAAAATGGAGATTCCTCATGGAAAACATCAAAAATACACGGAATTTTGTAGATAGAAAATAGTGGCAATCCTGTTGATACAAACTGAACTGAGAAGAGACAGGTGCTTGCAATGTGTTGTCCCAAGTAAGATGTCTGTCAGCCTCTTGGTGAGTTAAGACTTGATACAAAACTTGACAAAGAAGATACAAGTGTGTAAAGGTTTTCTCCCCCAGGTACATTCACTGCCCCCTCTCAGTGAGCTAAGACTTAATAGACAACCTGACAGAGAAGATGCAGATATCCGGCGTCTTCTGCCCCAAATACCATCAACTGTCCCCCTCGGTGAGTTAAGACTTGATACAAAACTTGACAGAAAAGAGACAAGTGTGTAAGTTTTTCTCCCCCAAGTACATTCACTGCCGCCTCTCAGTGAGCTAAGATTTGATACACAGCCTGACAGAGAAGATGCAGATATCCGGCGTCTTCTGCCCCAAATACCATCACTGTCCCCCTCGGTGAGCTAAGATTTGACACAAAACCTGACTTGTAGTAGGCGTGTGTTTTGAGAGTGAATTTTTAGTGTCACATTTTCCATCTAAATGTGAAAAATAAATATGGTTAATGGTTGTTTTCAAAATGCTTTTGTCTAACTTAAATGATAAGTTGCCACTTGCTAAGCTTTATATACATTGCGTCAAAGGTTTGCAAAGAACCTCTAGTTTTTGAGTAAGTAAAAAATAAATTAGCCAAACACATCTATTGTATGAAATATTATGAATAAATATTCAATACAAGTTATCGTATTCTTATACTAAGTTCAGTCTACACAAATGTTTGATAATCTATCTTATACAAATTATTAATATAATATTTGCAAAAATACTACTTGTTGAGTTATGAGTTGAAATATTAATTCCTTATGTAATTTCTCTTTATTACAGATTATCCTCCGGGTAATGTAAGGCCAGTTATATTTACATTCAGACCACCTCAGGAATCATTTAATAAAACTGATGATACCATCTTACCAATAGAACCATCTGGTAATGAGACAACCATTTTGGGAGCTCAGAGCCAGGAAACCGATGAACCAACTGTACCCAACACCACTTCCCAATATAGCTCTCTTGAAGAGTCTGCCGGTAATGAAACAAACACTTTGGAAGATCAAAGCCAAGGAACCGAAGAACCAAATGTAGTAACCAAAACAGTCCTACACATCTCTTCAGACGAGGCTCCTAATAATGAGACAACCTCTTCAGAAGAGCAAAGCCAGGACGAATATTCAACGGTGTCCAACACCTCTACCCAACAGAGCGCTTCAGGAGAAGATGCGGGTAATCAGACAACCTCTTCAGAAGAGCAAAGCCAGCATGAATATTCAACGGTGTCCAACACCCCTACCCAACAGAGCGCTTCAGGAGAAGATGCGGGTAATCAGACAACCTCTTCAGAAGAGCAGAGCCAAGAAACTGCTGAATCAACTTCACAACAAAGCTTTCTAAAGAAATCTCCCGGTATTGAAACCCCTTCGTCAGATGAACCAAGCCAAGAAGTTGATAATTCGACTGAGACTCTACAATCAAACAAACAAGAGGATCATACTGCCAGTGATATCATGAAAACAACTCTACTTGGAGTTGTTGATACTGAAACAAGTACCATAAGCAACCATTTATTTGAGGCAACTTACACAGAAGAGGAGTCTATAACGTTTGGAGACCTAGAGGACCTTTTGAATGAACCAACAATCACTGAGAACCCGACAGAAATAAAAGACACGACACTTTCTAACAATATTAAGGACGTTCCTCAGGAACACAAAGAACACTTTTATGACCTCATCAAAGCAGATAGACCTGTCCAAATAAATCAAACTTTCGCGTTCATAAAAGAAGAAACTACAAGTATTGATATGGGAGGAATGTCAACTTATTCAGTCACATACACTGAATATATCCCACAAGATAGTTCAGAAAAAAAGATTAATAGCAAGGGAACGTTTTCGGACCAACCTGTTCCAATTACTGCTTCACAAGTTAAATCCAGCCCTACAGTGAGCTCATTTTTAGAACCTACCATTTTAACACTTAAGGAAGAGGTTCAAAATGATCAATTTCACCCAACTGGTGATGAAGCTGTAACTATTCACCAGAGCTTTTCGACTCTCAATTCAGATAAAACCGCAGAAACTGGAACAGAACAGGTATCTTCAACAATATACCCAACAACCTCCGTAACTCTAGAAGATAAACATCAATACCCCTCCAGAAACAATTTGGAGGAGCTAGAACAAGATTTTTACTCTGGCTCTGGAAGTGGGGCTCCTGGAAGTGGAATGTCAAGTCTAGAGGACCAGTGGTCAATCCCAGCTACAAGTACAGAGATGCATGATTCAAGTGATTTATCAGATAGTAGAAATAATACTGGAAGCACAACAGGACACAACTACACAAGCTTTGATAATTCCCACGAACGTATTGGTGAAGTAACCATATCAACATATTTGCACAATGAAACTGAAGCTGGACTAGAACAGTTTGAGACAGCAGGTCCCACCTCATCATCACATACTACGATCAGTGTGGGATATGGCAATACTCAGTTCACTTCAAACAGCATCTTGGAGGTCATACACTCTAACAACTCATTGTCTAGTGTGACACCTTTACCTAACGATGAGGAAGGCTTTCAAAATGATCAAGTTTACTCAGTTGGTGATGAAGCTGTAACTACTCGCCAGAGCTCCTTGACTCTAAATTCAGATAAAACCACAGAAACTGGAACAGAACAGGTATCTTCAACGATATACCCAACAACCTCCGTAACTCGAGAAGATATACATCAGTACCCTTCCAGAAACAATAATTTGGAGGAGCTAGAACAAGATTTTTACTCTGGCTCTGGAAGTGGGGCTCCTGGAAGTGGAATGTCAAGTCTAGAGGACCAGTGGTCAAGACCGACTACAAGTACAGAGATGTACGATTCAAGTGGTTCATCAGACACTGGAAAGGATATTGGAAGCACAACAGAGCATGACTACACAAGCTCGGAGAGCTCTCACGAACGTATTGGTGAAATAACCACGTCAACAGAGCTGCACAGTGAAACTGACGATGGAATAGAACGGTTTTTGACAACAGGTCCCACCTCATCATCAGATGCCATAACCAGTATGGGATATGGCGATACTTTTTTCACTCCAAAGAGCATCTTAGATATGATACACCCTAGTAGCTCATTATCTAATGTGACATCTTTACCAAACGATCAGAGCACAGATATGAATACTAAAGAAACAGCAAACACTAGAATCTCTCAAGGTCATGAAACATCTAATTATGAATCAGAAAGCTCAACTCATGTAACGGACTCAATGGGAAATATATCGCCATCAAGTGTTGTCTCACAAAATGATAAACACGGTGATAATTTAATTAAAAGTCCAAGTGCAGAAACTGTTGAAACTTTCTCAAATCCAGCCAATGATTATTTGGAAAACATATCTCAAACAGATGCGCCAGAAATATACGAGACATCTTCACAGGCAGGAGATTATACAACAGAAAGTTTGGTAAGCACACTTTTAATTGAAATATCAACAGAAGGACATGATGTTATGTCAAATGATTATGAGAGTCTTTCAAAAATATCGGATGGGACAACAGAAAAATTATATGACCAAAAAACCCAAGCCTCATTGAACCAAGATACCACGTTAGATTCAACACTATATCCAACTGAAATACCATCTGCAACAACAGTAAAAAGTGAAAATATTTTAGAAGAACTGCAAAATGATCAGGTACCAGTTCTTTTAGAAAAACCCACAAATGAATCGAGCTCTGATTTTGAAAGCACAGTAAATAATGGGAGTACTTTAGAATCTGAAGATAGTGTTACAAGCACAGAAATGGTAAATGTCGAAAATAATATGGAAATGGGAACAAAAATATTGCCAGACGTTATTGAACTTAAAAGCAACAAATCGGGGGATTTGTCTATGCCTGAAAATATTTTAGATAACCAAACGGGATTGATAAAGGCGAATGAAGCTTTGCCACAAGAATGGTTGAAAAAAGGTGATATAAATTATACGGTTCACAGTGAAGATTATTCAGGTACAGATGCCACCACAACAGATGTGGTTCTTGGTGAAGATATGGACAGAGGCAATGTCGCTACAAAAAACGAAACTTTGCCAACAATAAAAGAAACCAATGAATCACAAAACTATGAGACAACATATACAACTACCATCAAAGAAGAAGTTTCAACTGAACAGACCAGTTTCTCACAAACGACTGAAGATACCACATACTCGACAATAATAGCCGAAAATGGATTGATTGCAACTGTTGTCAGCGAACAAGAAGAGGAGGCAGTTATAATTAAAAAATCTGTTGGCAATCACGACAGTAATTTGGTAGAGAAGTCCTTTTCTAAGATACAAGAAGAAGGAATATTAGCTCTAAGTAATTCTTCTTCACAAGAACACAACTTATTTAACATTGAAAGTAACGTCTCTTCAACTTCCACAGAGGGTGAAATGACCGTCGAAACCGAAGAACGGGGGAATGAAGATCAAACATCGAATAAAATCAATAAAAGCAACATCACAGAAAGTGCGCAATCACAAGTGACTATGTCGGAAAGGCTTAGCACTGACTCGGAAAAGGTGAAAGCAGGTTTACCTGCAGGAATACATAGAGAACATAAGATTGAGGGAAACGATCTGAAACTAGTGCAGAACTTCGTTAGAAAACTTTCGTATCACCAGGACTATGAGGACACGCCGTTTTGAAAGGTTAAAACTTTGATTCCAACGGGTGGCCTGTGAAACACTAATAAGGTAAGGATGGCTGTATTGTGAATTGATAACAAGTGAAGCAAAGCCACGACATTTTTGATAGGGATAGTTTTCCCCATATGCTCAATTCATTACAAATATTTCCTAACTGCAACACAAGAGAGAGTCACATAATTAGTCATGTAGAGTTAAACTCGTTAACTAAAACAATATGTATATTTGAATTTAAAATGAGATATGCATTTTTGAACAACTAAAAAAAATGTGTAGTCAATATTTTAATTGCTTTGAAGATACTGGACCCTCTAAATAAAAGCAATCCAAATTTAATGGTAGCGTGATAATAATGGAATAAAGACTATGCTATTTATTATACAGCTATTGTTTTAGAAAATTTGTTATTATTTCTAATTTATTCATAATTTAAAATATGTGACTTGATTAAAAAGATTTTTTATAGTTTAGTGTCTAATTGGTACGGTACCTGAACTGTGTATTACTCACTAATAACACTATTTTATCACAAGGATTGAATACTTTTTTAGCAAAAATAAGACCAAACTTTCAAAGAATTAACAAATTCAAGTCTTTTTACTACTCTACAAAAACAAACTTCAGTGATCATAATCTTTTAAATATAGTATGGTGTGTCTATAAAACTAAGCTTCGTGCACACAATACTGTTTTAAAACCTAATTCACTACAAAACTATTATGACGGATATTGTCATAAATAAAAAAGAAACATACAAATTGGTCATAATAATATAAGGATGGCTCTGATCCTATTGTATTTTTCAAATTTTTAGAACATACAAATGTATCTCCTGTAGAGATTTATGGGGGTGCAATGTAATATTGAACCACAACTAAACAAATTAAATGAGAAAACTAATTAATATAAAATAACACATTATTGGTTTTCCTAAAATAATAAGTATTTTTACAGACACTCCATTAAATATTTTCAAAATAAGGTTGTGGTTTTCACTAAATTTGCCAAACAATTTTTTTCCGCAAGAATAATTTTTTTTAAATTTATTTACAATTTTATGTAGATATTAAACTGTATATATAAGGACTTGTGTGTACAGAGGTTAGTTCATAATATGTTTTCGCCACTAAAATATATTACACTTATTCTTTTATATTTTTATATACGTATATAAAAATAACACACCAACCTTGTTACAAGCCATGGAAAATTGTCAAAAGATTGTTAAATACACTTTATTTGAATTAATTCTAAACATTTTTTTATTGATTTAGCCAATTAGAGGTTCTAAGTTTGCCCGCCTTTGAAAAATATAGATACAAATGGTCAAACCTTCAAATTGTGTTTTGTGTCCGGGATAAAACTAATTTGACTATTTATTTCCAAAATGGTTTGTTTTTAGTAGTTTAGAACAACTTAGATAAATTACTTGCCTTCAATTTTGGGACTACTCGAGATTGCTAGTAAAATACATCTTCACCATTAAAAAAAATTACTGTAACTATTTTTATAAGCACAGAAAGTGATTCACTATTGGATGTCATGAAATAATTAATTTAGTATGTAGTTAACACTGCAGTAATTAACTTGGTCACATTGCATTGTACAGTATTGACATATTTCCTTCAAAATATTTGGTGGCTAGATTTGTATATACATAATATATAGGATATCTGTGGGTTTGTATTAACATATTTTTTGTGTTACATGTCTTATTGCCAGGTTGGGCTATCCTTATTGTGTAAATATTAAGTGTGTCATTATAATGTGTAATCATTTTGTAAATAGTAATTACCTAACATAATCCTTAGAAGTAATTTTTTTTTTTAATTTAGAAATTGTTCATTAAACTATAACTGAAATACAAGGATATTAAAATATGTTGTTTGCTGTCAGCACAAATTTGATATTGGAAATATCTTGTTTTGTTTAATAAATGATCACAAAGAATTTGACTAACAACTCATAGAAGCAATTTAAAGTTAAGTTTGAACTTTTAATACCATATTATAATAAATATAGAAAGTCAGGTCAGTTAATAGAAGACCTGGGTATTAGGCCAAAATCAAAACATAATAGAAAATATTGATTTGTGTTGTTTAATCTGTTTTAAATATTTCTTTGGACCTGGTATATTGTGTAGTTTCTGGTGTGCAGGCTTTTCCCTCTTTTATTTTAATTAAAGCCAATAGACTCCTCTCTATTCTTTACTTTAAATCATATCATTTGAAAGTTTGGTCTTTCTTGCCTTAAAACTACACAATTTTGGTTTAACCAACACCATCACTTCTTTTAAATATCTTGTATAATCGGTTCATTGTATTACTTTTGGCATTTTTGGACATTTGAAAACTTATTCAAAATATTTCCATATTCATCCACTTAACAACTATGTTAGCAAAATGTATGTGTGCGAGACTATCTTTTATTAATATGTTTTCCAACTGTCAGAAAGGCTCAAATTTACTCTACACCAGTGTTTCCCGAATTGTGGTATGTTTACCGCAAGAGGTGTGTGAAGGATTTCAAATAGTACATGACGTATCCCTGAGGTTTTATTAATCTTAACGATTCTTTTATAATAGTAAATCTGATAAATAAATTAACGCAGATTCATAGTTGGTGACACGAACTGGTAAAATACTTTCTTTTCCTTTGTCATGGCTTTACATGACTTAGCAATGAAAGTTTATTAAAATTTTATTCTTTACATGAGCAGGTATTTGACATGTTCTTTATATATATATATACACACACACACACACACACACACATTAATAAAGAGCTATAAGCGGTAGGTTGGCTATTCTATGGACCCAGAAGAGGTGAATGAATGTTTTTTTTTAAACACTGCCCTGCAGCATTGTCTTGTTCCACGAGATTCCTTGTAGTCTTTTTTTTCCCTTTTTTTTTACATGCTTCTTCTTCCGAACAAGACACTGTTAAAGAAAATTTTACTTTCATAAAAGAGGGAAACTCAAAAATACATGATCAAGTTTCATGATAAGATGTTAAAACATTTCATGTGTGACTTTTCATCTTTTATTATTATAATAACACAAACAAAATTGTAAAAAAAAAGTCTGTATGTTTTGTGAGACTTTAAGAATGAACATTTATTTCAAAGAGTTGATTTTAGAGTTAAGTTTTTTGTTTGTGATTATCATGGCCCGGATTTTGATGACATGTACCTAGTTTTTTTTTAACTCACATACGCTCATAGTTACATAAGCTCTGTTCATAAGTCCCTTTTTTTAGAAATGTAAATTTTAGAGGTCTTTTGTTTTTTTCAAATTTTGGAATTTAAGATGATTATATTTTCTTGGTTTGCGTCATTTCTAGGCTTGTTTAGGCCTTTTTAAGTTATTTTAAGCTATTCATGTTGAATAAGTATATTTTTAAATACTATCGATAAATATCAAACATATAAATTCTAATCAAAATAGGAAGATATAATGAAGGCAGTTAACTTTGTGTCCTTTTTGCTTGTGTGATTGTAAAATACACATTCCTGGTGAGAGACTGCAAAATAAGCTGGAAAGAGCTGCATTAGAAGAGGGCAGCTATTATTTCTGAACTACATGTTTGTAAATAAATGTTATATTTAACAGAATGAAAGTGATATTTTTTAGAGGTTTTTCATTGCATTAACCATTTGTAAAGTGTGTGTTTGATTTAGTCGTGCACATTTATTGTGTTTTTTGGTCATATTTTTTGGTCATCTTTTGATCATTTTTAGGTCTTCAAAGTCCGGACTTTGGTAGTTATAAATAAAATGTGTATCAAATAAATGAAGCAAATAATTTAAAAACATATATATATATATATATTCTTGTAATTTTCAAACTAATCATAATTGTGTTTTTAAATCAATTTGTTATACATTTTGGTTCCTAAACAGGTCTTCTTGATATGTTTCGGAACTCAACTTGATATGTTCAATGCTGTTATGGAAAAGGGGGTGGGGGGATGTATATTTGGGCTGTGCTAATATAAACCATTGACAGAATTTCATATGTTTTTAAAAAGATAAAACTCAATTATTGTGAATGAATTGCTATTAAAAAAGCATTTGAATATAATTATTATTAAGGTTTTCACATGTTATTTAAAATGTATAAAAATAAAATTCTTTTATAATATTTATATGATTTATTTGAATCAAAACCCTATCACTCGATTAGTAGGATCTAATTTAGTGGAATGATACACACAGTCATACACATGGCAATAAACCAAATTTCTAGTGACCGAAAGGTTGAGGTTCAAATCCCTGCCTAATGCAGTGGGAGTAGTTTTCCACATGCGATATATAGCTATGGTTTAATAGCCATCAATAAAACCCATGTTTTACAATTTAAAATAAATGGTACAACACAATCGTACAACTTTCTCACATAGTATATTATAACTAGGAACAAAATTTTCAAATATATGTTATCAGTAAATTATCATAAATAAATTTTTCTCCAGGAAAAAATTTGCAGAAATACATTTTAAACAAAATTATAAGAACGATTTTCAAAAATCAGTTATTACTAAACTACCCTTAATTTTAGAGCGATAATTGAAAGAAGGATTTCGCCTTAAGGTATGACCACACAACTAAATATCTAGTTTAAACTAAATCTACTAAACCTTTTCAGCTAGCTAGTCCTGGCTACAGGCATACAGAGAGATAGAATTGTAAAACCCAGTGGTTTGAGTTTGGGGGCTCATAAAATATTTAGATTCATCATAATTTCAATGTAAAATAATTTATAAGTACAATATTTTTTTTACACAAGAAAGTAAAAAGGATATTAATGCTATGTTTAGGTCTATTATTAAATGCATTTCTTACCCTCCAATCATTTTGAATCACATCCTTGGAGTTGATGATAAGCACCTTAGTGAGTGATATGTCTACCTGTTGAACAAAGACTAATTGGTTCATCCTAATTAGTAATCATAATTGCTGAAATAAGGATAATTTGGTGACTGTATTAACTGTTTTATACTGTATTTTCCTTAATTATACCAATTCAGGAGCTGTGCAGAAACTTAAGTATTTTATTGTGGCAAACACCAAACAAAGAGTACTCTACTTAGGCCCAGAAAACTTATGTTTTAGTAAATGGAGGAGGGTTTTCTGTGGTGTCTGTAGTATTTTATAATTAACTAACTAAAAAGGGAATCCGCTTCGATGGCCGAACAGTTTAAGGCATCACTCTAGTGTTAGACTCTCCTACTGATGCCGGGGAGATCAGGGTTTGAATCCCAGTCAGGTCTACTGGAGGTGATTTTTCCTAAATGTTTTCCCATTATCCTTCCACGCAAATGTGGGTACACTTCTTACTAAATTATTCATTATTCATCTCTACCCCATTGGAGTATCATCATATATGCTTGTAACCTGAACAGGTATTAAGACTTGGTGATGTACCAAAAAAAAAATAAAGAGGAAGATCGAAGGGTGAGATATCTGCTGTCAAGTTGTGCTTTAATTTTGTCTGATTAAAAATATATTTAAATTTATCATATTAAAGTTAGTTTAGATAATTCAATGAAGTAATTTAGTAAACACTTTATCAAAATAATAGGCAATTGAAACTAATAATTAGTCAATAAAATATTATAAATGTCTACCACAATGAATATATTTGTATTTTCTAAAAGGGTGCTTTAAATGTCTATTCGTAATAAAATCGAGGGAATGTAACTGTGATGGACTTTTGGGTCGCCAGGCCAGGAAAATATATTTAGGGTTGCGATCAAAAATGTTTGTGAAACTCTGGTCTAAGGTGTTTCTTTCGCAGTATATTGGACTGTTAATGACGGGGAGATTGAAGCTAGAATTCCGGGCGGGTGAAATGAAGGTGATTTTTTCCTAAAGGGTTCTGCACTCTCCCTCCATGCAAATGTAGGTACACTTCCCCTTAGGTCAACCTTACTCTTACCTAATACATTAGCGTAATGTGTGTAGCCCTAACGGGGACGTGGTGCGAAAATATAATCCTTAAATTATTTTACATCAAACAAAATTTAATTTTAACAGAAGTATTATTTCCCAAATAATTGTGTTAGCATTTGATTTAATCTTTTTTAATGCGGCGTATTACTAACCGTTCAGGCTATACGCCTATTTTCATTAATTACACTAATTTATAGGTTTTTAGGAGTGTTGAATTTAGAGGAAATTTACCCACATTTGCGTGAAGGGAGAATGTAAAACCATTTTAAGAAAAAACACCCTCTGTACACCCGACCGGGATTTGAACCCTGATCTCCCCATCATTGTCAGTTTAGTCCATTGTGAGTGTGACTCCTTAGACCACGCGGCCACCAAATCTGGTAGTATTTAATTCTCTTGATACAAGATAAATATGGATTTGAGATTTGAGGTGGATTTTCTGAAGGGATTTCATAATTGAGGATCTGGAGAAGAGAAAACATTTTACGAGAAAACAAAATACTCTCATTTAAGAATCATTAGCTCACTCGACCACAAGACCTCTCCGTGTGCGTCATTGAACAGCCGTGTGACGACTGTTAAGTTGGCGAAGAGGGAAAGTGTACATACTTGATGTGAGTGCCGGCGAGTACATGACGTGACGTCACTTATACGAACTTGCACTAGTTTCAAGACGGGCACGGATACAATCCAATTTTAATAAGACCCTTTTCAGTGGTCGAACGGTCTAAGGCGTCACTCTCGTGTAAACTGGCCTACTGATGATTTGGAGATTGATGTTCAAAACCCAGTCGGATCTAATGAAGGTTTTTTTTTCTTAAAATGGTTTTCCACTTTCCCTCTATACTAACACTTTAGCGTAATCGGTACATATACGTGTAAACTGAACGGATAGTAAAATGTAGTGATAAAAAAATCCTTTTTAGCTGCCAGATAAGGTTCTTCTTTCAAAAATTGGACTGTAGTTTTACTGCCTTTTGGCCTGGGAGGAGGTAAATATACAGTATATACTAGTTTTGTGACTAAATGAGAGGGGCATTAAACTCAAGACGTGACTTTACTAGCGCACACTCTCATTATTTTTAAGACTCGCGCGGATACTACTCGTCACAGAAAACATTGAAACTCGTGGCCAAGCTCTGCAATCGCTCTAGAGAGTATGAAAGGCTAAGGGGGTGAGAGGACCGTTCTATTACAGTCAGTTCCAAATGGCAAATGGGACATAAGTCCTTCACTGTGAATAGTTGGTATAGCACGTTTATTTGAAGCCATTTTAAAAACACTTTACGTACCATGTATTTAAAGTTGGTTAGGTATCCGTAATGTTTGTCAAAAGAGGTAAAAATAAAGTAAAAACATTCTACAAAAAACTACTGAAAGTTCTAAACTATCAAACTTTACGCGCCCCCTCAGTAAGCTAACTGGAGTGTACACGCCAGAACGTCAAGATAACGATTGATGACGTGTATCATTGGTCTCTTCTTCAAGAAGTTTATCATCACCATCATCATCATCATCATCATCATCATCATCATCATTATTATTATTATTATTATTATTATTATTATTATTATTATTATTATTATTATTATTATTATTATTATTATTATTATTATTATTATTAGCACCGCGTCTTACTAGCCGTTCGGGTTATACACACTTACGCTAATGTGTAATGGTAGGGTTATTGTGAGATTAAATGGAGGACCTACAGTTTAACGTGGGATCCGAACCACGGTGGAGGCCTGGCATTCCACACATTCACAAGTTGTGATTAATACACGTCTTGTCAGAGGTGAAGGAAGGGTTTGGCAATCAGATAAATCTGTGCCGGGATCGAGGATTGAACCTCGGACCCCCAGCACAGAAGTCGGACACCTTATCCCTAACCGCCAGGTCACCACGAAGTTGACATTCTTCCCACACGCAATGCAAACTGTGTCGATTAGTAGTGCACCTAACTTCGATCTGAGAAGCAAACGTCCATTACATACCGGTTTCCCTACAGTCGATTGTTCCAAGTGGTGGATTTCCATACCAACCTCCTAGCGAAAACTGGTATTAGCCCCTTTTCCTATTCTACATCTATAAACCCTTAAGGTAGGAGTGTTGGGAATGTGAGTTAAGGCAATTTTTTTTAAATTTTATATGGAAACTTTTTTTTGCCAAAATAAAATATAAATATTGCTCTAGTACAAACATAAAGTTTAATTTTATTCACATGGTGATATCAACAGTTCTTGACTATCTATCGAGAATTTCCTGGAATTTAATGACAACTTTTATCTTAATTTAAAAAGTTTCTCATATAGTGTCACTATACTCATGACATATTAAACAACAATTGATATGGCCATGTGAAGAAAAATTAAAGTCTTATGTTTCTACTGGAGCAATATTTGATTTATTTTGACAAAAAAAGGTTTTGCTATAAAAACTGCGAAAATACTGCTCTTAAATAGCGTTCCTAACACTCCCACCTTAAATTCAGTCATTTATAAACCTTGGGTTAAAACTTATCATTGAAATGATTACTAGTCTGAGTTTATAATTTGCTTCTCTCTTTTAATTTTACCCGCGTCTCACTACCCGTTTGGGTTATACGCACATGGACTAATTACGCTGATGTGTTAAAAGAAGTGTACCCGCATTTGCGGTGATAAGAGTGTTAGGTGGGGATGAGGAACATAAAAATTTAAAGATATGTGGAGGGGGATGGGGGAAGAATTTAGGGAAAACCACCCTTAGCACATTCGGAAGATATTCGAACCTCAACCTCTTCCATCAACATCAAAAAACACTAGACAAACTTGACGTTTGGTCAGCGTGCTAAGTTTTGTGGGTACCGTCTTTATAAATTATATAAAAAAATAAATTATAATTTTTAATAAGGAACGTGATATATTAGTACTAAAGAAATATAATCTAGAATAAATTATTTGAGAAATTTATATATAATTTAAATGGATGAAGTAAATTTGCGTAACATTTAAAAATATTAACATAATGAAGTGTGATTTAACAGAATTATAAGAATATTCAAGAAAATTGTATGCATGACACAAGAGATACCTTATTGCCGGGTGTCATAACATAAAATGTTTCATTAATACAATTTTCTTAAATATTCTTATAGTTCTGTTAAATCACACTTCAATATGTTAATATTTTAAATGTTTCGGTAGCGTGTCTGCCTATTGAGTTTTGGGTCCCGAGTTCGATTTCAGGCATTGCCGAAACATTCATCGTTGGTTAAATGTGGGTCTCCCCTTTACAGTGATAAATTAACGACACGGGGCTGGGTGTTGTGTCTATTTTAGATTTAAGCTAATTTATAAGTTGATATAGGCCTACTCAGTCGGTTCAGAAAGTACACGTTAAATACCTCAAATGCATAAATGAGTGACTGAAGTTTTAAATATTACACACATTTACTTAATCTATTTCATTAATATATAAATTTCTCCAATAATTTATCGAGAGTTATATTTCCTTGATACTATTTATAAATTATGTTTAACTTAACCGGAGCTATCCCATGAAATGCGTGCTCTGAAAACTAGTTCCCGAATGGATGACATAAGATGCCGTTTCAAGGTGAATGCATCAAGAACCAGCTGGCTGGAAGATTGGAAGTCTGATAGAACTGGATATGACAGCCACGTGTCCTGCCTGTCACACAATTTAGTTGACCTTGAATTTCAAAGAGATTTTCGTTGGTTTTTATTTTAGCACCATCTCTTACTACTCTTTCAAGTTATACGAATATATACTAATTACACTGATGTGTTAGAGATTAAGATGATTGAATTTAGAGGAAACGTACCCACGTTTACGTGGATGGAGAGTGTAAAACCATTTTGGGAAAACCACCCTCAGTACACCCGACCTAGTTTCGATCTCCGATCTCCCCACCATTCTTAGTCTAGTCTATTCCAAGGGTGTCGCCTTAGACCATGCGGCCACTGAAGTGGGCCTATTGGTTTATTTAAAACTCACTTTATGAAAGCTCAGGTGTTATAAACACATGGCTTACATACTATCAACTTAGTTAAATGTTTATGTTGGTGTAGGAAAAGGATTCTCTTTCCTTTCACTAATGTTTAGTTATTTATTAATTAGAAAACTGGTGATTTGTCGGTACACTGACAAAAATTTCTGGCAAACCAATAATAAATACATTAATCCCCATACACACACTGTTATTTTATTATACTTAATTGAGCAGAGAAACTTTTATTGAAAATGGAATGACGCCTCTTACAAAACAACTAGTACAATAACTTATACCAAAACTACTACAAGAATACGTTATTAAGGTAACTGGTTTCGAGAGTAGTTGTAGTTACCAACCAAACACAAATTTAGAAATTGTAAAAGGTAGGGCACAGATATTATATGTTGAGTGGAGAAACATTTGCGTGCACCAGTAGGCATATTTTCCCTTAACACTCGTCCTTCTTGCCATTTGCCTTGCCTAGTACCCAATTCCTACCCCTACCACCTCCCCTATCCTTGCCCACACTTCAATTAGTCTAAAAAAAATCCAAATATTCTACCTAAGGGGGGGGGGGGGCACATGCCCCCTGTGCCCGCTTAAATTCACGCTTGCTACCAACCAAAGTAAAAATACTTTTAGAATACGTTATGCTAGTTAAGTCTCACAAGGCCAATATACCCGAAGTAATAAATACTTTTGAAAACAAAGTTGTTTTTTTTAATTTTACGCTTAGTGAGATACTTGTTCATTTATTACATAAAGCTTTTGCAGACACCTAATACGGGCAAAGTTATTAACATTGCCTGGATGTTGATGATATATATATATTTTAAGTTTGTCACATAAAAATATTGCTCAGGAGTACGCACGTACAAACGTAGAATGCAATGAAAAGCCTCAAGCAACAAAACGCTTGCATTCTGCTAAATATAACATTGGTTTACAAATTTGTGCTTCAGAAGTAATAGCTGCCCCCTCCCAACGCAACCCTTTACAGTTTAGTTGCGGTGTCTCACCAGGAATGTGTATTTTACAACCAAACAAGCAAAGAGGATACAAATTCATTGACAGCATTGTTTGAGTGTTGAAAAAAATTATATTTGATTTATTTTATACTAGCTTTTGCCCGCGGCTTCGCTCGCGTTAATGTAGATTTTATCAATAAATTTAGGTTGTCGATTGACACAGGAAGTATGACAATAAAAACGATGAACATATTGAGGTTGTTAGTCAATAGAGGTAGAGATAAAGAAAAAAACAAACTACACAATATAAATCAGGATTAAGTGTAGGAGTAGAAAAGAAGTAGCGGAGTGTGTGTCAGTAGAGTCATAGGTTATGCCTTG